>BLKR01015539.1:20000-65025 GCA_011170035.1 Teleogryllus occipitalis
GTTTTCGGGTGGGAGGAACAAGGCCCTTGTGGATTTGTCCCTGCTCTCACAACAAAGATAGATTACCTTTGTCTGCGCAGTGTACATTGTTTACTTGTAGGCATGGACTTTGGTACTGTACTGAAAGGTACTTTACACATCACTAGATCATTTATTGAGTAAAAATATGCATGCAGTCCGTAAATACACTAAAAACATGCATAGTGACTTACTGCAGTGTCGAATTGCAACTTCTAACTTGAAACTCTTAACCAAACAAAACATGATTGCTTCTAAAAAAGAATATAGTTAATTTTTTGAGAATTCATAAGATGAAATGAAAATGGATTTCTGAGTTTTAATTCAGTGTTTTTTTGTTGTTTTTTTAAGACATGGAATATAGTAAAATTAGTCATTCAATTTTTATTATTATTATTATTATTATTATTATTTTTATTTTTATCTTATAAAATGTTACTTCCAGTAATTGTATCAAAAAGCCATAAAAATTAAGCATTGAAAGATCAGTTTCAAATTAACTGCTCTTGGAATGACCCAGATTGATCATTGAACATCCATTTTGGTTAACATCTTGTGTAACATTTGGGTGCTAGGATTCACTGATGGGCAAGCAGATGTTTTTAGAAAACCTATATTTTCGATAACAAAAACCCCCAAAACTATTGTTTCCTGCAGCATTATATAATTTTCTGTAAAGGAGTGTATGAGAAAGCGAGAGTATGTATGTAAAAGATGAATTGTGCAAATTGTGCATCATAAAATGTGTGTCACAAGAAGTCAAAAAACAAAATTGATGTACTGCAAAAATAATTCCCCAGTAAGTCCGTTGTTAGGATTCTACTCAGTGGCCACTTCAATGACATAAAAAGTGAATGGAGGAACACAATTTTGAAACTGGTTTGAAAACTTGTTAAAAATATAACAATTTTTATAAAAAAAAGAATGGGAAAATGGTTTTGGGCTTGAGTGCATTGTGATGTAATGTATATTTTTTTGTAACAAATTTAATAGAATTTTGTTTGATATCCAATAGGACACTGCACTCCTCCTGCAAACAGATATGGTTGATCATCAGATGTGCCTAGCTACACCAGATGGGAACCAATGGTACCGAGGAAAAATCATTGATACTTCTGGAACTGTAGGTGTATGCGTTAGTTTTGTTGATTTTGGAGACAGTGATGACATTCCAGTAGATAAGGTGAGTTTTTATATTCAAAGATATGATACATAATTGTAATGAATTGTTTACTTCAAGGATTTATTTGTTATTAATAGTTTTATTTGTAAATAAATTTATTAATACATGTATTTTTTATTGTTAAAAGATAATGTTTAATGAGAGGGAGTGACTAATTTTTACATAAAAACAAACTTTCAATTAAATTTAATCACCAGTAAAAATTAGAAATCCAATAATTTTTTTTGTGAAGATAGTAAAAATAAAGTAATAGGAACACTGCTGTTATACCAGGAAGTTTTTATATTTGTAAATTGTTTTGATATGACTTGTTAATTATGTGGAGGTATGATTACTTTTGATCTTTTTTTATTCACATAAAACTTGTTATTTATGTAATTAAAACTTGTCAAATTTGAACAGCGATAACACCTAGTTTCAGTGCTAATAGTATTGTAAAGTCAAGGTGTTCATGAATCATTTCAAATGAATACCTTAAATCAGAATTGTTAGGGCTGAAGTAGCAGCAGTATACATGGCGCAAAAACGACGACAATAACACCCCCACCACCGACTCCTCCAACTCCAATGACACACCAATGCCAATGACACCACCGCCAACGACGACACCAATGCCTTCACCGCCACTACCACCATTCAACAACCACAATAACACCAACAACAATAACGCCACCACCACCTCCAACGACAATAACGCCACCACCACCTCCAACGACAATAACGCCACCACCACCTCCAACGACAATAACGCCACCACCACCTCCAACGACAATAACGCCACTACCACCTCCAACGACAATAACGCCACCACCACCTCCAACGACAATAACGCCACCACCACCTCCAACGACAATAACGCCACCACCACCTCCAACGACAATAACGCCACCACCACCTCCAACGACAATAACGCCACCACCACCTCCAACGACAATAACGCCACCACCACCTCCAACGACAATAATGCCACCACCACCTCCAACGACAATAACGCCACCACCACCTCCAACGACAATAACGCCACCACCACCTCCAACGACAATAACGCCACCACCACCTCCAACGACAATCCAACGACAATAACGCCACCACCACCTCCAACGACAATAACGCCACCACCACCTCCAACGACAATAACGCCACCACCACCTCCAACGACAATAACGCCACCACCACCTCCACCACGAACGACAATAACGCCACCACCACCTCCAACGACAATAACGCCACCACCACCTCCAACGACAATAACGCCACCACCACCTCCAACGACAATAACGCCACCACCACCTCCAACGACAATAACGCCACCACCACCTCCAACGACAATAATGCCACCACCACCTCCAACGACAATAACGCCACCACCACCTCCAACGACAATAACGCCACCACCACCTCCAACGACAATAACGCCACCACCACCTCCAACGACAATAACGTCACCACCACCTCCAATGACAATAATGCCACCACCAGCTCCAACGACAATAACGCCACACGCACGCACGCACGCGTTCTACATTTGAAACACATGTTTCCAAGCTTTCAGAAATTTGGTTGAATGAAAGTTTCTCACATTAATGATTTTTCCCTGAAATAAAATATTCAGGACTGTTTTATTAAGAAATGCAAAGTAATTAATATTTATTTGTTTTCTTATCACAACCTTTTGGCATTAGATTTGGTACTCTGAAATGAGAATCTTATTTCATATCTGAAAATCAGAATTCCAACAACGAAAGTGAGCAAGAAGTTCTAAAATTACGATTACAATTAATAAGTTATCATTAAGAGTAACATTTATCAGTCAACATCATGAGTAACCATTATTTAGAAAACAATCTGTTAAAAGATAACGAATCATTTGTAATAATAATGTGAGCAATTAAAATCTCGGAATTAATTTTTTGACTCAATTTGAATTTATTTAATTGAATTTTTGATTTTTCTACAGTATATCAATAGATAGTAATTCTTTACAGATTCGCCAAATTCCAGAATCATTAATGGGATTTAGGCATCAGGCTACGGAATGTTTCGTGACCGGTTCAGAAGCATGTGAAGTTGGCAAAGATGTTGAGGAAACCTTCAAAGTGGAAGTGGAAGCCCAAGATGTCATATTAAGTATTGGAGACGTTGTGAATGAAAGGTGAGCAAACAGCTAGTTCGGAATAAATTTGTAACCTCATGCAATTGTAGAATGGGTCTTTCAGTGAATCCGTTTAGAAAATTTTAAAAAAGCAGAAAATGTCCTTATGAAAATTACTAGAAAATTTTTATCATTGTGTGATTCAATTTCAAGAAATAGCAAAAAACAAGAATCAGAATGGCTCTTGATGAAAATCATGAATGAGAAGAAATGGATTGAGGATTCAAATGAGTTTATAATGATTTATGAGCGGTTTTTCCCTGATTGCACAATTGTATTATAGAATTTTGTTTGTCATTATTTCTTTTTTATTGTTTCAGATTGTCTGTCCACCTTTTTGATATTGAAGGGCAAGGTCTTGAAATTTTGAAAAATGTGGATACATCTTCTCCTCTGGACGTTGAACCATTGTGTCCTATGCCTATTTTGGTTCATACACTACGGATGTGGGTGTCACATGTAGAGAAATTGAATGAGATATGGTTGCAAAAGGAGAGTGAAGCAGACATGTTAAGTGGATTATTAGAGCTCTTGTTCAACTTTTATGAAGAAGGTAAAGGAGTTGAATTGGGTGATCCGCAAGAAGATCAGTTGTGTGCCGCAAAGTCTTCCAAAGATGGTAGTTGGTACAGGGCAAGAGTAAAAAATGTGACTGATGAACAAATTTCTGTTATTTATATTGATTATGGAAATTCTGAAACTTTGGCAAAAAATGATGTCAAAGAACTTGATCCATCATTCTATCGTGTACATGCATTGTCAGTATGTGCATCTCTGGCAATTACCACGCAGGATCATGAAACAAGTTTGGCAGAATTTCAGAACATTACTGCTGATACTGTGTTTGACATTTCATTTGTTAAAGATTCAGAAAACAAATGGTTGATACACATGGAGAATGATGACACAAATGTAATTCATCACCTTGTTAAGTCTGGCATGGGTTCTGAAATAGAGTCTTTCTTCCCTAGTAAACAAGTTTCTCTTCCAGAGAATGAAAAGATTGATGTGAGCATTTCCCATTTTGAATCAAGTTCTGAATTTTGGGTGCAAATGGATTCTAATTTCTTGGACATTTTAGAGTTACAGTCAACTTTGCAGTGTGTCAGTTCTAGTCAGGCAATATTGTCAAGTGTTGAAGTGGGAACATTGTGTGTTGCACAGTTTTCAGATGAAGCATGGTATCGTGCTAAAGTTGTAGAAATGAGCGAGACTAGTGCAAAAGTCCATTTCTTGGACTATGGAAATGATTATGAAACAGATCCAAAATTTCTTAGAAAACTGCCAATTAAATTCTTCCGCTGGCCGCATTTTGCTGTTAGATGTCGTCTCTCAAATGATACATTTTTAGAAAATGAAGAACGATCTCGGACATGTTCAGAAATTTTGTCAGACACAGAAGCAGTATTTCAGCTGCAAGTTGTTGGAGGCAATGATCCTGTTCTAGTATCTTTATTTGTAGGAGAAAAAGAATTGGAGAAAGCAGTAATTGAAAGAAAAGAAGCTGAGAGCAATGCTACAACTGCAACAACGAAACCAGAAGTTCTGAAAAGCGAAACTGTTTTTGTGTCCCATGTTACTTCTCCTGCAAAGTTTTGGATTCAAAGGGTAGACGCATCTTCCGAACTGCAAAATTTGGCAGATCTTCTTGTACAATCAACTGATTTTGAACCTGTCAGTGAGGTGCAAGTTGGGAGTATATATGCAGCTCTTTTTGAAGATGATGAACAGTGGTACCGTGCCAAGATAATGGAGCTTTGTGATGACAGCTATAATGTATTATTTGTTGATTATGGCAACTCTTCTATTGTTTCTGATTTGCGAATTTTGCCTGAGGAATTAGTTTGTAAACCTTTTGTGGCCAAGTGTTGTCAATTACAGTTACCAGCAGGTGTAGAATGTTGGTCAACAGAAGCTGACAAAAAGTTTGTTGAATTGGTGGGAGATGGTACAGAGACTTTTCAGATGATTGTCTTATCTGCAGGTGAACCTTCTGAAGTTCAATTGACTTATAATGAAAATGATGTGAATGAAATGCTGGGTAAACTTTGTGTTTCATGTCCAAAAGCCCCAAGTGAGGGAGATTTGTTTGCCACAATTGTTCACATAAATAATCCTGGTGAATTTTGGATCCACTGGGAGACAGAAGCCTCTAAATTAGAACTGATTACAGATAAACTAATAGATGCTGAAAATTTTGACCCCCTTGAAGAGTTTACTGATGGACTACTGTGTGTAGCACAGTTTCCAGAAGATGAACAATGGTATAGAGCGAGAATTATATCATGCCAAGAGCAAAGAATTGAAGTACTTTTTATAGACTATGGTAATACTGCCTCTGTTACAGAAGTACATAGCATTCCAGAAGATTTGGGTTGTATCCCTCCATTAGCTAAATGTTGTTCACTACTTTTGCCTGAAGGTTTGGAAAAGTGGTCTGAAAAAGCTGAAGGAGAATTTATTAACATATTTGGTGATGGTACCAACACCTACAAAATTACAATACTTCAGGATAGTGATCCTTTGGTCATAAGTTTAGAACTGAATGAAACTGATGTGACTGATATGCTACTAAAGTGTTCTGAAGAAACTGTTCCTGAGAAGTTGACTCTCCCAGATGTTTCATGCACAAGTAGTTCAACTGAAGTGGAAATACTTTCTGAAACGGAAGTCATTATTGATTCAGAAGGTGCAGAAGTTATTGGCTCAGAAAGTGCAGACATTTTTGATTCAGAATTTACTGGTGCACTGGATGAAGAGAAAACTATTATGATGAAAAAAGATCCCTCTTTACTAGTAGAAAATGAAGAATGTGATCCTGAAATGTCAGGTGAAATAGCAAAGGAAATTGTAAAAGAGATGGTTGAAAATTCTGTGATGGCACAAGCAGAACAACAAATTGTCTATGATGAACAGAACCCTGATGTCAGTGTGCTACCAAATAGTGAAATGAAGGAAGAAGATTTAATTACAAATCATAAAGGAAACGAAAACTTAAAAGCACATGATCATGATGTAAATGACTTTGCTGACACTTCAATAAGAGGTGAGAAGGAAATTGAGCCTGAAAAGTTAAGTGTTCTTGAAGAGAAGGATGTTTCTACTGAATCTGAAACTTTGGTAACCTCAAGCACTGAACAGGTTTCTACTAAAAAGAATGAACCAACAAAGCACACTTTTGAGCATAGTGAGAAAATAATAAAAGACTTCAGTGTTGAAATGCAAATGCCTAGCAAATTGAACTTTACAGAAGGGTCACAAAGTGCAGTGGGTAGCCCAGTAAGAAAATTGTCTCATGCTGAACGAATTGTACCAGGAAGCATTTCAAGAGGATTGTCACCAACTGAATTAGAAATATCACCTGATAAAACTAATAGAGAGTTTGAAGAACATTTAGAAGGTACTTTAAAAAAGATGACAGATTGTGAAGGATCAGATAATAATAATGATTCTAATAGTGGAGAAGTTTGTGAAGTAGCTCCTGAAGATGCGATTGACAGAGCAGATGAAACTGATAAAAGTAATAATCAGTTGAAAGAACATCTAAAAGGTTCTTTGAGAGATCTGCCAGATTGTAAAGGTTCTTTTGGTAACGGTGATTCTAATAGTATGGAAGTTGAAGTAGCCCCTCAAAATCGATTTGAAAATATTCAACTTACTGATGGGGAAAACAATGGGACTGAAGGAGCAGATGAAAGCACTAACAGAACAGTCCTATCATTAAACAGTTCAGAACAAAAATGTACATCTACTATTGAACTTAATACAAATGGTGAAAGAGAAACAGATAACAAAGTGCTTAATGATTCTTCTTCATTGTCTGATAGCCCTCAGAGGACAGACCATGACACAAGTGGATCCATCACAAATGAAAGTGGAAATCCAGCCCTAGATTCTTCAGAAACCAACTCTGTAAGCACAGTCTCTTCCAGCCCTCAGAAAGATACTCAATCAGTAGAATTAGAAACTGAAATGAGTGGTGATGTTTCTGGAAGTTTATATGAAGACAGCGACTCATCAGCAAATTGTACTCTTATTGATAATAATGCTACAGAAATGTCAAAGCATGTGAGTGTAGATGAAGAGAAAATGATATACAAACTGGCACAAATTCATACCAGTGAAAAACAATATGAAACTTCAAAAACCGAATCTGAATCTTCATCAACAAATTCTGTCCAAAAAGAAATAACTCACACTTCTCAGTCAGAATCAGGAACATCATTAGTGAAGGAAAGGAAAGAGTAAAGTAAGTGATATTCAAGTTCAGAATGTAATTTGATTCACAGGTGACTCAAACTTGTCTATATTTTTAATTATGAATAAAGTTCTCTCTACATACCTGTTGCTATCACTGCAGTTTGAAACATTATTTATATTCTGTGGCCATGAATCAAAGAACATTTTGGAACAATAGTTTAGCAGAAGTGTCAGAGACTAGCAACATTCACTGTGATACTATTACTATCAGATAAGATTTTGACATAACTATGCACTTTTGATTTGTTTCACCCAGTATTAGTTTCAAAATATACATATTATTTCATTTTATGGTTTTAACTGTAGAGCAGTAGTTGTAAGTGCCTACATTTCTAAGCTGCTCAGGTGCTTTGAATTATATTTCGTTTTTTTCAGTTTTGCATAACCAAAATTCTAAGTTACTGTTGATCCATTTTTGTTGATCAATAGCAATAAAGGTTTTTTATTGTATTTTTCAGAAATAAAATGTTACATATTTATGTAATGTCTTATTTTGATTTTGGCCTTGGTCCCTTTCTTTGGATGAAATGAAAAGGTATGTTTCATATTCATTTTGAGTGATTGGTGTAGTGTGACAAATCAAATAAGTAGATAGCAGCACCAAGACCTGAATTATTTGAAGTGAAAATCCCCAAATACAGTCAGCGAGTGCTATAATGATGTAGTTAAGACCCTGAACTCTACAAATGCATCTATTGAATTATTCAAAATCTGCATTAATGAAAATTTAAAAAATGAAAGCCTGAGAAGATTGGGATCTGTCAATCCTAAAGTTCGTAATGTGGATTTGTTGTGTCCTTGCCAACAGGGAGTTGTTCAAGAATGACGATTTTTGCCTTCTACTTTTATAACAACTCGGAATTGAGCATGTGTGCTATAAAAATGTTTGCCGAGTTTTAATTATCTTTCCCTTGTATTTTTATTCAATGTTCAAGACAGTTGTCTTCCCTCACACTTCACCTTTGGTGATTCACAATTTAATGGAAGAAAAATATTTTTGTGAAGTAACTTTCAAAAGTCGCATACCAATGGGGTGAGTGGGGGAGAAGGTGTCAATGATGAATGCCATTGTATTTTTTTCTCTTTGTTTAGATAAGGAGTTAGTGTCTCGTTGTTTTGGACTTTTATTAGAACCTTTCTTAATCATAATTTTCATCTTTCAATACTTATCAGTTGTGTATAAATTAAATAGAAACTATTGCCATGCACTATTGCTTAGTGGAAACTAGCGTTTTCTTACAGAATTGCCCATTAACATGTTAAAATCTTATTTTAGTATTTGTTTATGTAGAAAACAGTTGTGCATTTAGAGCAACATGGTGAATGTTGAACTAGTTTTTTAAGAAAATTAAATGGCCCTGTGTGTCACTGCAGAGTGGAAATAAAGTACACAAAATGTACAAAATATTTCTGTCCTTGCCATAGCTTGAATTCTGAAAATATTTTAAAATAAACTTGTAAAAAATTATTGTAATATATTACAAAATAATGTAGCATTAGTTCTTAAATGTATAAAATTTACCTACCATTATTTTGCTATTTATTTTGGGGCTTCACTGTTAAGCTCCACTCTTCCTCCCCCCCCCCCCTCCATCCCCCTCCTGAGTGTTCTGTGGGTATCCGAATGGCATTGGTATGCGACTGTTAAAAAAGTTTTTTTTTGTCTTTTAAGAAAAGTTTTGGTTTTATTGTTTCATCTTCCAAAACCGATTCTAATCAAAAGCAAAATTTTTCTGTTTTTCAATTTTGCATTGTGGCAAGCAGCTCTTTTTGACAGTTGTAATGTGTGAAATGGTATTTACTTGGACTTGTTTGATTTACAAGCAACTAACCTTTTTTTTACTTTTCTTTCTTTCCCTCACTTTCTCTGCCAAAACTAAAGTTTTCAAGCCAACACATACAAGTTTTGTAAAAAAATTGAATTAATAATTTGTTAAATGATTATGTATTCGTTACAATGCTTATGCTGTTTAATACTTTCAATTATGTGAAAACATTATTTTCAATAAACTGTTCATGGCATTATTTATAATATAATTTGGAAGAAAATGTTATCATTCAGAAACATCTTTTAAATGTAGTTGTAGGTGGTGATATAACACATAAAATTCTTGTCATTTTTAAAATGTATTGTTAAAATGGAAGCCCTGACATATCTTTGTTAGTATGAGAACTAATTCTGAAATTTTTGCCCCATTTGTCATTAGTAAATAACGAAATATTTTAAATGTTTGCAATTTTAGAAAATTCATGGAATTCAACAAATAATCAGAATTGCTCCATTTTTACTTTCTCGTATATGTTCGTATATGCGGAGTAATATACGTAGTGTAGAGAAGGTTATGTAATGCGCGAAAATGCAGTGGATTTTCGGCAGAAAAAAATTCATTGCCGGGCTCTGGTGGTGAAAAAGTGCATAAAACCAGTTGCTAAATTAAGAGACAAAATCATTTAACACGTGGTGTAGCCAGAATCCCTGTTTTGTGTGTCTGTGATGCCGAAATACGAATTGGAAGCAAACGTCCGTCCATCTGTGAACACTACTAGTGCCTAAACCACACGTACGATCTTTTCCAAATTGAAGAATCCTTCGTCAATCTGGCTCTAATTGAGGCTTTGAAATTTTGAAAAATATTCTTTAAAATTTGGGGGTACTTTACATGACGTCCCCTGGACATTTTCATAATGTTCTCAAAACTGCTCCAAATTTTTTTAAAAAATTTCTTGTAAGATTAGAGCAAAATACACTTATAAAGGCGGCATAAGTCAGAATTTCACAGTTAACTCTGAATTTTCGAAAATTGCAAAAGTTTGAATTTTTTCGGGCGTCTTCCTACAACTACAAAATTGAAGATGTGGATCTTTCCTTTAAATGAAATTTGTTGTGCCCAGATAGTTCTTTCAATTAGGTCATGAAGATTTTTTTTTTTTAATTTTAGTTGTTTTTGTGCAATAGTATGTACAATATTGGCATTTTAAAAAAAATTGCAAAAACAGGATTTTCTCAAAAACTGCTTCAAATTTTTTCTTTAAATTTTTGGTAAGGTTAGTGCCAAACGAACTCCATGCCCTGACATAAATGCCATATTGCTGTATTCTTTTGTTATTTCAAAAATGAAATTTTTTTTATTTGTCTCACATCTAACATTTACATTAAAGGCGATTTCTTCACATTATTATATTTATGAGCACATGTGCTTGAAATAATGAAAGTTTCTCTAAAACTCAACAGTTTTCTGTAAAAATGAGCACAAAGTTCCCCATTTTTAGAAATGCTCAATCGCAAATTTCTCAAAAATAGTTCCAAACTTTTTCTTAAAATTTTTTGAATAGATAGAGCTAATTGCACTGTTTATTATGACATAAAGTTCATTTTGGTGTATTAATTTGTTTTTTCAAAAATTACACAAATGAAATTTTTTTTTAAATATCTCTCACGCCGTTAATATGGGCATTTCCATCGATTTGTATGCATTTTATGTTGTTCCATTTGTGAGTGGAAACACTTCAAATTAACTTTTTCGAAAACTCAATAGATCCCTGTCAAAAAGAGCTTAAATTTCGCATTTTCAGTATTGCTTAATCGCTATTTTCTTAAAAATGACTAAGAATTTTTCATTGAAAACTTCTATTTTGGGCAAGTTTTTACTCTTCTTTAATATTCTTGAAGTAATGATTCAGTTGTACTACTAAGAAAGCAAAATGTTGAGAAATGGTCAAATAAAAAAAAAAAGTGCTTTGGGCGACGATAAATGGCAGCTGGCCAGAGAATGGAGCACAACCTTAAAGCCAAACCACACCAAGGAAATTAGAAAAATTTTATCCGAGAAAGTCTGTGCCATTCTGTAGCACCTCTGGTTTACATGTTCTTTGTTTTATCCAAGAAAAAAAATTGGAGCCATTTTTTGATCAAATTTTGAAAATTTCCTTAAGGCTTCATGTAAAGTACCTACCCTCAACTTTTAAAATATTTGCTTCAAATTCAAGGGGCCATGACATCAGATCAAGTGGTGATTATCAAAACAGGCCTAATAATTATATATTACCTAACTTTGTGGTGTCAAATTAACAACGTATTCACATTTCATGTCAGTTCGTACATACATACTTGACACGAAAGTACAGTTGTTTAAATAAAAATTGTTGTTGAAAATTTCCATTTTCCAGCAATTATTTTTGTATAATTCTTCATTTTTCCTTTATCTTGTTGAAAAGGAATCACCCTGACAAACAATTGAGCATGCCAAAATTTTTTTCTGTGACCTCTCTAAAACATCTCTTTTGCATTGCATTTAAAATGACTGTCGATAAATACGGGCAGTATTTAAAAACAAAGGGTTTAGCGATGCTTCAATGGCACATACTTTCTCACACTATTGGAAATAGTTACATAATATTAAAATATTGCAATTTCTAGCCTATTAACACCTCAGCTACAACTTTAGTCCAATTCAACAAATTCAAACAAAGTACCTCTGATGGATATCTGTGTTTATTTCGATTGTCAGGCACAGTAGTTACTTTTTTACTTTTACAAATGAAAAAACAAGAATAAATTTAACTTCAAATATTTGCACCACATACTACCGAAAAGCAAGAATAATTTCACACAAGCCTGCCTTGATTACATTGAAGTGAGTTATTAATTTTTGAATACTATAATCAGTGATCAAAACTTCCTGAAGTAAAGAAGTATGTTAGTTGTGTGTTAAATTCATTACCTTCCTTCAATTCAAGTTCAATTAAAAAAAAAAAAAAAAAAAAATCGAAAATTGGAAAAAGTCGAAATGGGAAATTTGAATTTCTTGTTCCGTTTGAAGCGATGTCACTTCAATGGCAATGTAATTATAGAGTGCTTGGAGGTTGTTAATCTTGAAAAGAAAGATAACGTTTAATATTATTTAAGCATTCTAAATTGCGCTTTTGTGTTTTAAATATGAAAACGAATGGATCACGCTTTGCATGGTAAGGTGCGGGAATGAGTACTTCGTGTAGAAACGAGTAGGTTTTATTAATTTATATTTTTCTATTCAATTGCATGTTGCTAGCGGTATCAAGAAAGCTGTTTTGCAAAATATATATGCCATATATGTTTGCAAATATATATGTCAGCGACCATTGTTGTAACGCCGCACTGATAGCAGAAGGCGATAGCGACGGCCGCAGTTGGTTCACGTTAATTTAAACTCATTTTATTTACAGCTAATATACGCATCATTGGTACATTTATTTACGCATACGTTGAATTCATTGGCTGAAAACAGTTTTCGTTTGAATTTTAAAAATTGTATGTATTTTTTCTTCCTTCATTTGTTTAAGAATTTTTCAATTGGTAGTTGAAGTATTGTCAGAAATTGTCATATAATATTACATAACCATTAACATTGTTACGAGAAAGTATGTGCCAGGGTGGCCTGCGAACCTGGAATCCTTGGAAACCGGGAATTTGAAAACCCGGAAGAACCGAAAAAAAAACGGGAATTTGATTTTAAAACCGATTTTTCGTTATTTTCAGATTTTCCCTCAACATTTAGCACATTTACATATGGCATCGTATTCAGTAAAGTGCAGAATTCCACTCTGTACATGATAATGCCGATAGTTAAAATCCAAGTATGTCTTAGAATTGTCACAAGTTTTCTTGAGGATTGCAAAGTTCTTGACTCTCGCATAACACAAGTTCAAATACTGCCGCTTGTGCAACATGAGTAGAGTACATACTTATATTTTGTGAACAGATACTCTCTGTAGTTAGAAATAACTTGTCACGGTGTGTTTGGTTGTCACAATGGCCTTGAAACTTTAGTGTCATATTTACACTATTATCATATTACATTGATAAAAGTCCTCGTCAAAATCTCAAGAACCATGCATTTTCCAAAGCATGAAAGTTTACATTTTGTGGAGTTTTATTTCCTACAAAAACCCAAGAAACAATCATTTTCTTGGTAATTAAAAGTTTGTATATATTGACTTTTTTTAGAAGAAAAATTACCTTTCGGTCCACGTTTTAATTGGTTAAATTTAACACCCTTTACTTGATGGCGATCAAAATGGTAACGACCAAAGCAAGTTGTACTGAAATAAAAATGGTGTTTTGAAAACAATTTCAATGCCCAACAATTAACAGTGGCTACCCATTTTGCGATAATTTATCACTCTCCATCAAAAAATAACTGCTGATTGATATTTCAAAAAGTTTTCCATTTTAAATTGGATATGAAACAGAACTAAGAAAGGAACAAACACAAAACTACCACTATCACATATGAGAGGTTAACGGAAACTTTAAGGTTGAATTGTAACAACCCTAATCAACTACAACAATTTTTATATTCATCTGACTAGATTCAAATCACACATGATGTGAAGCAACAGTACCTAGCACCCCATAGCACGTATGTTTGCCTGTGGGTTGCACGTGCATGGATGAGATATTTGCGGAACAAACGTCTCACCGGAAACTCAATAGCAGTTTCGATTGTTTTTTTATAATTCTTTATTAACACCACTACATGTAAATTTGTTTCAGTTTCGGTTAGTGTTGCGCCCTTTTTCTGATGTCGGCGGTACCACTTTGTTATTTTTCCGGTCGAAACGACCGTGTTCTCACGTCCATGATATTCAAAAGGAATTTCAACTTTTGTAGAAGAGCGCAGTTGAAGCTCTCTTTGCTGGTAGCATATACGGAGATTAAGAGTGACAGTGTCCGAATTGACAGAGAGCACGAAGAAAATAAACATGCGGAGATCTTGAAAACGCGCAAGCGGGTTGCGCAACAGTAGGAGTAACCCCTATTTCCGTCGCTGCATTGCCCCCCCCCCCCCCGGCAATGGAGGTAATAAGATGAAATTAAAGTTAAAAATGTTGGTACAAATTTATCGTACTCAATTTTTTTCAAGTTTTCTTTCATGTAAAGAAATAATGCTAATATAACCCGAACCCAACCGATTCAAGCGAATCGTTTATTTCGATAGCCAGGAACAGTTGTCATTTCAAACTTTTACAACTGAAACATACTATAGTTAGCAATTAAAACTTCTTGAAGAAAAGTAATTTGGTAGTTCGAAGTTAGTTTTATTACCTTCCTTCAATCTACATTCTTTTATAAGAATAGCAATAGCTTCAAAAAACCTCTCAAATTATGTTGACGAAATGCAGGAAATTCGAAAAGTGCGGCTACTTTGAAGCCAAATTACACAAAAAATACTCATATTTTCGAAAAATTCATCCTGACCTTATTGGAAGATCTGTTTTTCATGAACAAATTTAATTAAGAAAAGCAGTTTTATCTTCATCATTTAAGTTCTAAGAAGACGCAGAATTTTTTAAAATTTTGTTCAGTTTTCGAAAAATCGGGCATGTTAATGAACACGAGTCTTGTACCATTCTCTTAAGCGTCCTTAAGGTCCAAATTTAATGAAAAAAATTGGTCCGGTTTTTTAAGAAATGTATTTTAAATGTCAATTTTGCAACAATTTCGCAAAAAATACTCTATTTTCGAAAAATTGAACATGCCATTATTTAGAGATTGTTTTTGATAAACACATTTCACTAAGAAAATAATATCTTCATAATTGTGGTTGTAGGAAAACAGCGAAAAAATGTTTGCCTTTTTGCAATTTTCAGTAATCAAACGTTTCACCGAACATGAGACCTGCACTCTTAAAGGTCCTAGACGCTATCTCAGGTGAAAATTGAATCAAAATTGTTGATGCCGTTTTTGAGAAAAAAATTGTGTAAACAAAATTAAAAATTGCCTATATTTCACACAAAATTATGCGAAAAGTACTCAAATTTTCGAAAAATTGTACTGGACCTTATTTCAAAATCTATCTTTAAGGAACAGATTTCATTAAGGGAAAAACTCCCTATCTTTATAATTGTAGTTTTAGGAAAGCCGAAAAATGTTGAACTTTTGCAATTTTCAAAAAATCAAGATTTTCAACGAATTTGAGACATACACTATTCTCTGAAACGGCTTTCACACTATCCAACAACAAAATTTAATTAAACTAATGGAGCAATTTCTTTGAAAATTTTGAAAATGCCTCAGGGGCTTCGTGTAAAGTACCTCCCAAAATGAAAATATCGATTTCAAATTTAAGGGGCCGCGACATCGCCAGATCGATTAAGAAATATCAAATTTCAAGAAATTGGACTGAATTGTTCAGTCGCTAGCGTTCACTGCCGGACGGACGTTTTGCCGTCAATCGTGTTTTCGGTATCAAGCACCCACAAAACATGGATTCTGGCTACACTATGTGTTAGATTATTTTCTAAATTTAGCAACTGGATTTATCAACATTTTCGTTACCAGAGACCGGCAATCAGAGTTTTTCTGACGAAAATTCGCCACTTTTTCCCACAGAATTACGTAACTTTCACTCTACTACGTAAGCGGTAGAAGGTAAAAATATGATTTAATGTGCGAAAAAGAACCTGGAAAATTTATATTCTCGGACCTGGAAAACCGAAAAAAAAACTTGAATTCCTAAAAGCTAGATGACTGGTGTGCTACTGTAGCTCTTTAAAATGAATAAATGAATAATGTGAAATCAGATGACGCAGGTCCAATTTTCACAGTTACCCCCGAGATTTTGAAAATGGTAATTTTTTCGACGTTTTCCCACCAAAATTTTGGAGGAGATTTTTTCTTCAAATGAAATTAGTTCTTCATAATCACTTTAATAAATATGCGAACTGTTCTGCAAATATTAGTTGTTTTCGCGCAATTTCGTTTGAAATATGAACAATATTCAGGGGGGGGGGCAACTGGAAGGTCGGGAAAATTTTTTTTAACATTTCATTTCGCGAAGCTTCAAATTTATAACACAAACGATTCACTTTTTTTGTATTTTGAGCATAAATTTAATAATGATGCGAGCAATGATTTTATTAAGCTGAGCTAATAAGATACCTACATTAATAAATTGGTGAAATTTAGCTCCGTATTATAAAACGGGATAATGTTAAGCGTTTCTGTGAATATCTCATATTAACCTTTGAGCTGCGGAGTTAATAGACATAAAATGCTTGACCACCAGCGGATTTTTAATCACAGCAAGTGCTGAAGAGGGCCGACACGGGCCAGTCTTGCGTAGGAAGGCATTAGCGCCTCACGGGCAGTGGGCCACAATGTGGCGATTAGTTTGATAAAAAAATGAGATGTATGCATGAAAAAACGGGGTCAGTATATGCTAATGCATGGAAATATTACGCTTCAAATAATAATAATAATAATAATAATAATAATAATACTGGTCAACATGATTTTTGTCTCATGAGTACCAATTGTTGTACTTAATGCAGTTTTTTATTGTGTTTTCAAATCTGTATTCGGAATTTATCCATCACCCACAAATTTTTTTAATTTAAAATTTTTCATTTCAATTAATGGTTTTAAGTTTTTTTTTAATAAACGACCATTTTCCATTGTAAAATAAATACTCTTCAAGGATTGTAAATGTGATGGAACCAAATCTGCTTACTCAAATTGTACCATTGCTACTGTTGTGCAAGTTCAAACCTGCACCGACAGGCACAAACTTGATCTAGGGTAGCACGCATTAATTCGAACGATGTCAGTTGTGAGATAGCAGTGAACTAGTAAATACTTAATTGTGAGTGCGTTGTGTCTGGATTTTACTTTGTTGTAAGTTACGAAATGCCTAGAGTTTGTTTAAATCATCATAACAACTTTTGTTATATATGTGGTGAAGTGACGCTGAAGTCCCAAAGGCGAAACCTTACTCCATTAGTAAAAAAAGTGTTATGAACTTTATTTTGGGTGTAAAGTGGGGGACCAAACAAGGACCTGGGCCCCACATATCTGTTGTTTATCATGTAGTAAGTTTCTAACCGAGACCCGTTCCACAAAGCGAAGAATTGGCCATTCCAAAGCCTCCAGAACATGTGACATTAGATGAAGAGAGCTCAGATTCCCATGGAAGTAAGGAAGAAGAAGAAGAAACAGATTTTGATGATACAACTTTTGAACAAACCTGTTCATCTGAGCCTCATTTGTTGACTCAAGAAGATCGTAACGACCTCACACGAGACTTAAAGTTATCCAAAATCCAGTCTGAAATGCTTGGGTCCCGGCTAAAAGGATGGAATCTTCTTCAAAAGAATACAAAGATTTGTATTTATCGTAGTCGGCATACTCTATTTAAAGGTAATTTTTTCTGAAGAAAATGGCTTAGTGTTTTGCAATGACATTTCTTCTCTTATGGAGACATTTGGTATTGAACATAACCCAACAGAATGGCGCCTGTTCATTGATTCCTCCAAAGCAAGTTTAAAAGCAGTGCTTCTGCATAATGGAAATACATTTCCATCAATACCTCTGGCTCACTCTGCTAGTATGAAAGAAACATATGAACACTTTCAATTTACATTGGCAAAGCTTGAAAATGCAATGTATGAATGGAATATTTGTGGTGATTTGAAGGTAATTGCACTTATTCTTGGTCTGCAGCTTGGTTACACAAAGTACTGTTGTTTTTTGTGTCTTTGGGATAGTAAGGACAGAAAAAACCATTACACCAGAAAAGAATGGCCTAAACGCGAATCATCCATTCCGATATCATATTTGTATTCAGGAGAAAAAATGCTACCAAAATCAGATATTCTTCTTTCTGAGACAAAATTTTTTTTCTTTGTTGTCGACCAGTGTGATTACATTTAAATTGGAATACACTTTAATTTCTTTTTTATTTTACCATTCTAGATAAAGTAACATAATGACGTGCTCAAACGAAACAGTAAAATAATCTTTTTGGTACAACCTAATTATTACGCTTCTTAATGAAATTAAAATAATACTTTATTCAACAAATTTGTGCAAGTTAATTCCAGTGCAAGCTACAATTTCGTTACAGATTGCAAACGGTAATAACTTCATTAATGAATTTCAATAATAAAAATATTAGTATCATTTTTTTCGAATTCCTGTTTACTTTTCGCCGTTACTCGTTTTCCAATATTTCAGAAACAACCGTGTCGTCGATAAAAGAAGTGAAGTTTGCAAAAACATCTGAAAATGCATTGTTTTCTTGTTTTCCCGCGGAAAAAAGATGCTCAATTACGTAAAAACTTCTCAAAACTGAAGAACGTCTGGGATTTCACAAACAATGTATGAGGCAACTTCCCCTTATCCTTATTCTTTTCAGATACTTCTTCTTCTATTTTTCTGTGTTGGGACGCCATTCCAAGGCGAATGTAAGGTTTCATTGTCCTCTTAATTTGTTCCGAAGCCACGGCACACTAAACGCGCAGAAAGCCACAGCGTCCACCAGAGGTGCGTCAAGCTGGAACAGCCAAGTCAGCACGCCACAACGAAACATGTCAAATCATTTATTGCCAATTAATTGCCACGTATTTGCGTAGAGAAACGGGTGTGTGCTAGCTTGACGCGACGCCAGCACAAACATAAGTTCAATTCGAGTCGTAGCTTAACGGTAACTCTCAAATCATTTATTGCTAATTAATTGCCCCAATTTGGAATTAATTGCCGCGTATTTTCATGGAGAAAATGGGTGTGTGCTGGCTTCACGTGACGCCAACACACACATAAGTTAAATTCGAGTCGTAGCTCAACGGAAACCATAAAATCATTTATTGCTAATTAATTGCCACAAATTGAAATTAATTAATTAATTGTGTATTTTCGGTCGAAAATCACCAATGTCAATGTCAGCAGGCATGACGCAACACCGAACATGATAAAAAATAATCGAATATAGAGAGAACAAACGAGCAAAATCAAATAAAACAAATATAATGTAAAAAACAATTGATACTAATTTATTACTCTAAACAGCAATTAATTGCTCCAGCCATTTATGAAATAAATAATGTTAAAAAACGTCATAGTTATGCAACCACGTACGACAATCCAATAGGAAATTGGAGAATACCAATGGATCTTAACGACTAAAATATATATATATATATATATATATATATATATATATATATATATATATATATATATATATATATTTAAATACACATTCCATTTTAATATATTACACCAAATATAAATTTATAAACGTGGCAATGTAATAAATAAATATTGTCAAAAATCGAACTAGAGTTATCCAACCATGCCAGATATTCAAATTCGAAAATAGAACCGAGCACAACCAAATAAAACCAAACGCATAATTTATAGACATAGACATTTTTTAAAAATTATACACGAATTAATTGCTGCTACCATTTATGAAATAATTTTAAATTATTTATATAAATATATAATATATTTTTATACAAAAATATTTATATAATATATAAACATTGTTAAAACTGTATCAGAGTTATCGAATCAAGCCAGATATTCAAATTCGAAAATACAGAGAACCAACGAGCACAATCAAATAAAACCAAGAACATAGTTTATAGATATTTGATACTAATTTTGTACTCTATACACGATTTAATTGCTTCTGCCATTTATGAAATAAATAATTTTTAAAACTTCGTAGTTATGCAACCAAGTACGACTTTCGAATAGGAAATGCGAGAGAACTAACGAGCACAAATAACTCAACTCTTTTAAATTGAAATAATACACACTCAATACTAATATATAAAACCAAAGATAAATTAATAAACGTTGCCGTGTATTACATAAATATATTTAATACTGGATCAGAGTTATCGAATTAAGTCAGATTTTCAAACTTTAAAATGAGAACCAACGAGCACAATCAAATAAAACCAAGAACATAGTTTATAGACATTTGATACTAATTTATTATTCTATACAGAAATTAAATGCTCTTGCAATTTATGAAATACATTATTTCCATTTGTATGCAACCACGAAAGGAATTGGAATACGATTTATTTATTTATTTATGAATTTTATTTTACGTCAAAAAACAGTTAAAACTGCATGTGACGTGCCATGGAGAAAAGTGAATTGTGTGTACATTTTCAAAATTCTGTCATCCCTACACTAATTCATATACTACTTGAATTTTGAATGAATGAAAAAAAGCTCCCATGTAATAAAATATATTTTCAAGGATAAATAAGCAATAAATTCTGGGCTCTTATCCATGTTGTGCTTCGGAATAATACTTCCTGCCGCGACAATAGGGAAGCGATAATTTGAATAACTGTATTTCCCACTGAATTCTAGAAGACGTGCACAGATAATGAAGTTACATTTATGTCCAGAAGCAAAACAAAGGGCCATCTCAGCATTTGCTCAATCGATCAGGGAATGTGGACGAAAAACCTGATCGAGATTGACCAAATCGTCATTGACCAAAAGCTGCGATACAATACTTGTTACATATTGTTTAGAATTATACAGTCCAATGGTAAATAATACATTAAATATCACTGTTAAAATTAATGTTACTTTCCTTGTGATGCTCAGTATGGTCTCTAATTGTATAGAAACAGTTATGCAGCAGAAACGATTTCACTTGGGATTTAAACTTTTCTATCGAATTTAATCGTTTAATGTCATCTGGCAAAGTGTTGTAAAATAATGTACATGTATTGTATGTGAATTTTTTGTAATGAGCTGTTGATGCTGTCACCTTATGAAATGATTTCTACGTCGAGTGTTATAGTAATAGACATCGGCATGTTCTGAAAATATATTCCCGCTCTTAAGCCAGTCATTTTTGACAAAAACCACTGATTCGTAAATAAACAGACAAGGTAATGGTAAAATTCCTAGATTAATGAAGAGAGGCTTACAAAAATCACGTGGGTGGGATTTGGTTATTACTCGTACAATTCTTTTTTGTAATCTAAAAGTCTAGGAGCTATAAGATGTATTTCCCCAGAATATTATGCCATATCTCAGGCGGGAATGAACATTCGCGAAATATACGCAACGAGCAGTATGAAGGCTGACTGAATTTGCAAGAATTCTGAACGCGTAGCATAATGAACTTAATTTTGTGTTCAATTCATTTAAATGGACGTTCCATTTAAGGTTTGACTGAATTGAGAGACCCAAAAATTTTGTTGCCTTAACATCAGTCAATGGTACACCGTTCATTATCAATGGAATACAGAATGGTTTATTTGAAATGGAAAACTGCATTAAAACCGTTTTCTTTTCGTTTACTATTAATTTGTTATTTCGGAACCAATTTGAAACATCTGATATTGTACTATTTACAGTTTCTTTATTGCAAAGGATGTTCGTATCATCCGCAAAGAGAACTGTTCTTCCGTTTCGAATCGTCGAGGGCATATCGTTTACGTAAAGTAGGAACAAAATAGGGCCTAAAATCGACCCTTGAGGAATTCCACGTGCAATGGGCAATGAGTCGGAAAGGTGCGTACGTAATGTTCCATCATTCCAGTAAGGTATTTCCACTCTCTGAGATCGTTGTTTAAGGTACGAACATAACCAATCTAGAGCAATACCACGAATTCCAAATGAAGGTAATTTTGAAAGTAAAATGTCATGATCAATGACGTCAAAAGCTTTTGAAAGATCTAAAAATAATCCAATAGGTGCCTCGTTTTGATCCAATGATGATGCGACATCTTTAAGAAAAGAAAATATGGCTGTTTCCGTTGATTTTGATTTTCTAAATGCATGTTGGCAATCTGAAAGCGCGTCGTGTTTACTGAGAAAGGTTTCCATTCGTACGTAAAAAAAGTCTCTCTAATATTTTTGAAAAAACTGATAGAAGAGAAATGGGGCAATAATTTTGAATTTAATTTTGTTTGCCTTTTTTGAAGAGCGGCTTAATTTTAGCTGTTTTGAAAATATCTGGAAACGTTCCGGTGCATAACGATGAATTAAATATGTGAGTTAACGGGTGTATAATGGCATACGCACAGGTCTTTAACAAAGCATACGGGAATTCATCTAAACCGGACGAATATTTATTTTTTAATTTACCGATTATTTTTGAGAATTTCATAGGAAGTTTCGGAAACGAAATACGAAATTGGAGAATACCAATGAGTACAAACAACTATAACATAGTAAATAATTAAATACACTGTCAGTTTTAATTTATTACTCTAAGATAATTTTATAAAAGTGGTCGTGCAGTAAATAAATATTGGTAAAACTGAGAGTTATTCAACCATGCCACATATTCTAATTCGACAATCGAGAGAACCAGCGAGCACAATTAAATAAAATAATGAACATAGTTTAGATATGTTTGATACTAATTTATTATTTTATAAACAAACTAATTGCTCTTGCCATTTATGAAATAAATAATTTCAAAACGTCATAGATATGCTACAACGTGAGATATTCGAATACGAAATTGGAAAATTAAAATAAGTATAGACAACTAAAACCTACTAAGTATGAAATACACATTCTATATTAATTTATTACACCTTAGATATATTTACTAAGGTGGCCGAGTATTATATAAATAATGTTAAATCTGGATAAGAATTATCGAACCAAGCCAGATATTCAAACTCGAAAACAGAATACTAGCACAATCAAATAAAACCGATATAATAGTGTAACTGAGATTTGACACTAAATTAATATTATAAACAGAGATGAATTGCTCTTGAAATTTATGAAATAGATAATTTAAAAAACTTAATGCAACTATGCAACCACGTATGATATGACACCAACTAATTTGATAGTTTTGGGCGGATATCACAACACTTAGATCGGATATTTATTTATTTGTTAAAAATCTGTGGTAAACAATATCTATGTTGTATTTCATTTACTAAATGTATCATTGCATGACGTTTTCTGTTCAATTCTTATCAATAAATTTGAGTATTGCGTGGTTAGGCGGAAGAGCAGAATTGACTGTCACATAAATAACTTATTATTAATATTAATCTTTTAGTTATGAACGGGAAACAGTTTTCCCGGCAATTTCCAGCCCTGCGGTTCGAATGGGATGTTCGTAACCTGACCTCCAGAGGCGTGTGTCAGGGCTTATCTCTCGCGTCCTGAGGATGACATGCTGAGAGCAGGCGATTCGCACGTATTGGAGTCCCGGCCTACGCAAAGTGTTGATAGAGAAGGGTTCGGATGCGCGTGTGGGCCGCTGTGGCATTTCCACGTTTACATTGCGATGTTTTAAAAAAATGTATTTCATAAATAGCAAGAGCAATTAATTTGTCCATAAAATAAAAAAAAATAGTATCAAATATCTATAAACTATGTACTTGGTTTTATTTCATTGTGCTCGTTGGTTATATGTATTTCTTAATTTGAATTTTTTGGCTTGGTTCAAACACTCTGATGCAGTTTTAACCATATTTATATAATACACGGCAACATTTATTAATTTATCTTTAGTGTAAAAAATTAATATTGAATGTGTGTAATTTTATTTAGAAGATTTTATTGATCTGTGCTCGTTGGCACTCCCGCAATTCCTATTCGAAAGTTGTACGTGGTTGTATACCTACGAGGTTTTTACAATTATTTATTTCATAAATAGCAGGAGCAATTAATTCGTGTGTATAGTAAAAAAATTAATATTAAATATCGAAAAACTATGTTGTTGGTTTTATTTGATTGTGCTCGTTGGTTCTCTTTTTTTCGAATTCGATTATCTGGATTGGTTCGATTATTCTGATGCAGTTTTAACAATATTTATATAAATCACGGCAACATTTATTATTTTATCTTGACAGGAGCAATTAATTCGTGTGTAAAATAAAAAATAGTATAAAATATCTACAAACTATGTTTTTGGTTTTATTTGATTGTGCTCGTTGCTTCTCTCTGTTTTGAAGTTTGAAAATCTGCTTTATTTGATAACTCTGATACAGTATTAAATATATGTATTTAATACACTGCAACGTTTATTAATTTATCTTTGGTTTTATTTATTAATATTGAGTGTGTGTTATTTTATTTAAAGAGTTTGAGTTATTTGTGTTCGTTGGTACTCTCGCATTTTCTATTCTATTATCGTACGTGGTTAGATTACTATGAAGTTTTTAAAATTATTTATTTAATAAATGGCAAGGGCAATTAATTTGTATATAAAGTAATTAATTAGTATCAAATGTCTATAAACCATGTTCTTAGTTTTATTTGATTGTGCTCGTTTGCTCTCTCCATTTTGAAGTTTGGATATCTGGCTTAATTCGATAGCTCTGATGCATATTAACAATATTTATAGAATACACTGCAACATTTTTTAATTTATCTTTGATTTTATACATTAGTTTTGAGTGTGTACTATTTTATTTAATATATTTTAGCGATTCGCGCTCGTTGGTACTCTCACTTTTTCTATTCGAAAGTCGTACGTGGCTGCAGAACTATGAAGTTTTTAAAAGTATTTAGTTTATAAATGGCAGGAGCAATTAATTCGTGTATAATTTTTAAAAAATACTATTAAATGTCTATAAACTATGTTTTTGGATTTATTTGGTTGTGCTCGTTGGTTCTCTCTGTTTTCGAATTTGAATACCTGGCATGGTTGGATAACTCTAGTTCGCTTTTTAACAACATTTATTTATTACATTGCCACGTTTATAAATTTATCTTTGGTGTAGTATATTAAAATGGAATGTGTATTGAAATATGACGTTTTTTAACATTATTTATTTCATAAATGGCTGGAGCAATTAATTTCTGTTTAGAGTAATAAATTAATATCAAGTGTTTTTAAATTATATTTGTTTTTTATGGTGCTCGTTTGTTCTCTCTTTATTCGATGTATCATGTTCTGTATTGCGTCATGCCTGCTGACATGGACATTAATGATTTTCGACCGAAAATACATGATAAGTAATTCCAAATTGTGGCAATTAATTGGCAATTAATTAGCAATAAATAATTTGAGGGTTTCCGTTGAGCTATGACTCGAATTTAACTTATGTGTGTGCTGGCGCCGCGTGAAGCCAGCACACACCCGTTTTCTCCACGAAAATATGTGGGAATTAATTCCAAATTGTGGTAATTAATTGGCAATTAATTAGCAATAAATGATTTGACATGTTTCGTTGTGGTGTGTTGACTTGGCTGTTCCAGCTTGACGCACCTATCCACCGGCGCTCCTGGACCCTTCTCTATCAAGGCCTTGCGTAGGCCGGGGCTCCAGTACGTGGAAATCCCCCGGCTTTAAACATGTCATCCTCAGGAAGCGAGAGATAAGCCCTGTCACACGCCTCCAGAGGTCAGGCGAGAAACATCTCATTGGTAACGCTGAGCTGAAAATCGCCGGGAAAAGTGTTTTCCGTTCGTACTAAAATGTTAATAAATCATCTTTCAATTTTATTCTTTTTTAAACGTTATTTACTTAAAAATTTAAGTTTCGTGTCTAAAATCGTGAGTAATAGCACTCGAATTAACATACAGTATATTGTGACTAAATAAATTGTTTCCATTACAAATTTCTTACCGTTCTTAAATATTTCAAATGCCGAAAAATAGATCCTTATCACAAAACGTTTCGTAGGTCCGATAAAAAAATCATGTGTTTTTTCATAATTCCTTGTTATCTATGGAAGCATAGTCGGCAAATTGAAAATTTTAGGCCGTTGTCCACGATTTTATTTAACAGATCTTCGAAAAAATAAATTTGTCAATGCTGCGAAACGTACGGATTCAAAAAAATGCGCCGAGTGACTGGCTTTCCTTCTTCTTCTAACTTTTCTGAATCCGGTAGTTCTAGCGTTAAAATAGTGTTAGAGAAAACTGCGAGTTTACAGGTTTTGAAAAAGTAAGAAAATGAAAATATATTTATTTATTTAATCAAAAACTGTATGTGACATATGGGGGAGAAAATCATCTGCGCACGCTTTCTTGAGTTTTATAATCCCTTCCCAACAATTTAACTATTAAGCGTTGAAAGATGAATAATAATAATAATAATAATAATAATAATAATAATAATAATAATAATAATAATAATAATAATAATAATAATACACGCAATGAACTGCATGAAGGCTGACAGAATTTGAAAGAATTCTGAATGCGTAACATAATGTGCTTAATTTAGTGTTTAATACTGTTATATGTACATTCCATTTGAGGTTTGACTGAATTGACAGACATAGAAATGTTACCTTAACATTAGCTAATTGAATATTGTTCATTTTGAATGGAGCATACGATTGCCGATTTGAATCGCAAAATTGCATTGAGTCAGTTTTTCCTTCGTTAACTATTAATTTGTTATTACAAAACCAATTTGAATCTTATGAAATTTTAGTATTTATTGTTTCTTTTTTGCAAAGAACATTCGTGTCTTTGGCAAACAGAACTGTTCTTCCATTTTTAATAGATGAGGGCATTTCGTTTACGTACAACAGAAAGAGGATAGGACATAAGATCGAACATTGTGGGGCCCCATGTTCAATTGGCAAAGATTTGGAAAGATAAGTAAATAATGTCCTTTCGTGCCAGTACGGTATTTCTATTTTTTGAGATTGATCTTTAAGGTACGAGGTTATCCAATCTAGGGCAATACCACGAATTACATAAGAAGGTAATTTTGAGAGCAAGATGTGGTTAATAACGTCAAAATCTTTCGAAAGATCTAAAAATATCCCGATGGGTTCTTCATTTTGGTCCATTGATGAAGCAACATCTTTATGGAAAGAAAAAATGGCTGTTTCCCTAGATTTTGATTTTCTAAAACCGTGTTGTGAGTCTGAAAACGCTTCGTTTTTCCTAAGAAAAGTTTCCATTCGAATATAGAAAAGACTCTAATATTTTTGAGAAAACTGACAAAAGAGAAATTGGCTGGTAATTTTGAATTTCATATTTGTTCCCTTTTTTTAAAAAGTAGCTTAATTTTTGCTATTTTGAAAATATCTGGAAATATTCCTGTGCTTAAGGAAGCATTGAAAATGTGAGTTAATGGGAGTATAATGGCAGGTACACACGTTTTTAATAAACAATCCGGAAATTCACCTAAACTAGATGAATATTTTTTTTTAGTTTACTATTTTGACGATTCCTTTGGAAGAAGTTTAGGAAATAAACATCGTGCCGAAATTTTTTTGAAAAGCATATGATGTTGAATTGATGTTGAAGTGATGACGTGGTCGAATTATTTTAAATATACCAATGATATTGAGTAAAACAGTTTATTAATGTACGTTTTTCATTATAATGTATGATATAATGTTACTAATACATGATATTTGTTCGATGCCAAGTGTACTCTGAGAAAAAGCGAACCTGTTATCTCAACCGAATATTTTGTTATATTCAATGTTATTGTAATAATTTCATTTTTCTGTTATAAACGCAAATCTGTGGGATGCGATCTGTTATAAATATAATCGGTCAGTCATAATGTCGGTTTTATTACTACAACAAAAAATATTCATTTTTTTTGTACAACAGAAAAAATTTCATTACAAATTTATAATAAACACAAAAATAAATGAACAGAACTGTTGAAGCCATTTTCAAAGGGCATTTAAAATCAATTTGATTTAATGACGCGGAAATGGTAAAAATGTTTTTTTATTGTTTTAGCTACAGTTCAGCAATCGAAACTAGTGGTGCTACAGAATTGGACAGACTTTCTCGTACTTGTTAGTTTTCTAAATTCTTTGATCTGGACCAGCTTTACAATCTTGCCTCATTCTCTTACGAGCTGCAATCTATCGCCGCCGAAAGTACATTTTAAAAAAATCAATTTTTCCTAATGGCAGAACCGAAATATTGCTTTAAGAATATTATTGCAGAGTAATATTCATCGTATAAGGGATTTTTTGTCGAAAACTGGTGCCGCTTTAAAGAAAAAGTTTAAGTGTTACTGTAAAACTAAATTTGAAACTCTTTTTCACAGAAATCTTTTGAGTTTCCGAAAACCTTCATTGGAAATCATTTGAAATTCTTTCACTCACAAATGCAATAACGTACACAAATTGCTGGATATAAGCATAGTAAAGACGTGAGTGATATTTAAAAATATTACAGTTGTGTATTTTTTTTTAAAGCAAAGAATTCAGCAAAATGACTTTTATGTCATCTTCAACAGTGCATTTAGCACTATTCGAAGAGTTCGAAGAAAAAAATTGGAGCCGTTTTTGAGAAAATGGCATAAGCTTTCCTGAAAATGCGACATTTTGAGCTTTTTTTACAGAAAACTTTTGAGTTTTCGAGAAACTTTATACGGCATAATTTAAAGTCTATTTACTTGTAAATATAATGTGAACAAATTGCCGTTAGTGAAAATATTATCGACGTGGGAGACAAGTTATAAAATTACATTTTTGTAGTTTTTGAAAAAAACAAACGAATAGAGCAATATGGCGTTTAAGTCATCTCATAGAGTACATGTAGCACTATCCCTACCTAATGACTTAAGACAAAATTTGGAGCCAGTTTTAAGAAAATCTTGTTCTTGTTATTTTTTTTAAATTGCACGCACACATTGCAATATTGCGCGAAGAGTTCTAAAAGTTAAAAAAAATGTACATGACCTTAATGAAAGAACTAATTAAGGGCAACGTATTTAAATTGAAGGAAAAATCTCTATCTTCAATTTTGTAGTTATAGGAAGTCACCGAAAAAATTCAATCTGCAATTATCGAAAATCCAGAGTTAACAGTGCAAATTGGACTTATGCCACCTTTATAAATGAATTTTACTCTATTCTTACAAGAAATTTGAAGTAAAAAATTGAAGTCATTTTTTAGAAAATCTTAAAAAGGTGGCAGAAGCTTCATGTACTCCAAAAAATTAATGTTTTTCAAAACCGCAGAGCTTTGACTCAAGTTACATCGTCAGGGGGTTGTTCAGTTTGGGTAAACTCTTACGCGTGGTTTAGATGCTTGTGTTGTTCACATGTACTGGACGGATGGACCTTTTACCGTCAATGAATTTTTCGGTATCAAGGACCCACAAAACTTGGACTCTGTCTACACCACGTGTTAGATAATTTTTTTTCTACATTAAGAACTGGATTTATTCACTTTTTCGTTATTAGGGTCCGGCAATAAAAGTTTTTCTGCCGAAACTTCCCCGTTTTCGCGCAGCATTACATAACTTTCTCTCTACTGCATGTGGTAGCGAGAAAGTAAAAATGTTTTTCTGATAGTATAAATTATTTTCATATTTTTTCAATCAGATAAAATAATATTCAATTGGCGAAAAAATTACAAAAACAACAACAACAACAAACAACAAACAAACCACGTTTCGCGCTATGGAGAGTGTGGTGGGACGGGGGCCAAGAAAAATTCAAAAATCTTATTTTAATGTTGGAATTGTAGTGTAGCTACTCATATGTCATTTGGTTTAGGATAACTTTTTACCATCTTATTCTGGGGGACATTTACCACCCTAATAAAAGATCCGAAATCCCGCCTCTGACAATATTAAAATAACTGCACGGTATTTAGACCGATAGTACCAAATTTACTGAATAAAATTACATAAACTTAATTTTGACGTCTTTTTTCGTTTTTTTTCAAAAAATTGTTTTCAAAAAATGTAATTTTTTGATACATTTCTCACATCGTTAATATTTATATTATGGGTGTTTTTACCATCTTATTACTTTACCATCTTATCGCATTACTCTGGATTTGTATACAAAATACATTAATATAATGTTTATATAACGGGTGTTTTTAATACGTTACTGGATTTATAGGTGCAAGTGTTTCTAATGATTTCAAACAAAGTTGCTGTAAAATTCAAAACAATTTTCGTAAAAAATGTACCAAAAATTGCGAATTTTCAAAAACGCTTAAACGACTTTTAAAAAAAACCTGCTTCATAATTTTGCAATGGAAATTTGCATATAAAGTGGGTACAGCCTTCAGTCAGATTCTTTAAATCTTATTTCAATGCAACTATTAGTGAGCCTTCAGTGAGATTCTGTAAACCTTATTTCAATGCAACTATTAGTGAAAAATCGAGAAAATATGAAAATCTAGTGGTCCCCGAACAGCACATACTTCCATTGTTTCTAAATTAGCAATTTTCGAAAATTATGACACTTCAACGAAAATGATATCTGCGTCATTCTTTTAAGCTTTCCTTGACCTCTGCTGAAAAAAAATCAAGAAAAATTGAGGGCGATTTTTAAGAAAATATTTTCTTGTAAAGCACAAATTACACCCACTACTCGTTTTTTCAATCAATTTTACATGATATTTTTTTTTAAATCTGAATTTTTGAACAGCTTCTGTTCAGGACACGAATCTCTACCTTCACTAAGTTCTGAAATGTTAATTTTTTGCAATTTTCGTTATTACATGCCGGAAATGAGATTTTTTGTACCGTCCTTTGATACATACTAGGAGAAAATTTAAAGAAAAAATTGGAACCGTTTTTGAGAAAAAAAGTTAAAACATTGTTTACTTAACGCCACATTACACACAAACTACTCATATTTTTGATAAATTGTAATACACGACCTTATTTCAAGATTTGTCAAAGACATTTCATTAAGGAAAAAAAATTAATCATATTTTGTCTAATAAACTCCTTCGAGATTTCGAATGACTGAACCGCAATAAGCACTCAAACGTTGCATCGAAATAATACTCTATATGTAAAAAGTTGTATTTCAGAACCATATAAATACTCCAGAAACATGTAAATTGTTTATTTACTATAGAAATGAAAATAATTGTTCAGAGAAAAATTAACACAAATAAAAAAAGCAATTGAATTGTGTAAATTGGGTGCTTTTTTGTGTAAATATTTGATTGTGAACAAATATATTAATTTATTTTGTTAATAACAAACAATTTTCATGTTTCTGGAGTGTTTATATGTTTTGAAATGCAAATTTTTGTGCAGAAAGTATTTTTTCAAATATACTTTTGTGTGCTTACTGCAGTAGGCTTAAAATTGACTTAAGAGCTTATTTTCAAAGTTTCGTTGTTTCCCCTTGGACATCCTGTATATAATCGGTGACCCATTTAACCTGACAAATCGAAATAACTTGAAAAATACGCATCGCACAAAAAAATGTCTCAGACAAAAAGTTAATATCTCCAAGGAGGACATCTGCCTGGCATAAAATCGAACCTCGCTCCCGCCTCCTGGGAGTGAGGAGGGCAGCAACTTTGAAATGTTAAATGGAAACCCCAATTTATCTCAGTTTTGAATTCTGTACTAAAAAAATACATATGTTTTGTCTAAAACATTTTTTAGATGGCGCTGAAAACTCAAAATTAATTTTTTTCAATTTCTTGGGAAATTACACTTTGGAATGAAAAATAAAGAAACATCTCATGAATTAAAAAAAAATTTGTATAAATGATAACAGTTCAGCCCCACACCCCCTGGGGACTTTCAAATCTCAAACGAAAACCCCCATTTTTTTCATTAAAGAATGGGATTTAATGTGTAGGTTTTTTTCATTCGTGATTAGTTAGCGTTCAAAGTGTTTAAAAAACTTGCGTCCGGTTGTCACAGGCGAGGGGATTCACCTAAAACAAATATCCCGAAGGTGAGAAGCGAAGGGACTCACCTAAAAAAATCACCCCGAAGGGAACGGAAATTACGGTACAGACTTTCTCGCACTTGTTAGTTTTCTAAACTCTTTAGTCTCGACTAGCTTTTGAGTTATACCTGATCCCTTTCCCTGCAGCCATCTTTTTCCACCCAAAGGACATTTTTTTCACATTTTCTTTTTTTCTTGGCTGCCAAATGCTGAAACAACCTTACTCTTATTACTATTATTGAAGGGTGAATCCCATGTCTCGTCGAGATGGCTTAGGTGGCTAAATTAGCGTGTACGCCCTCATTTCTTCGGAGGGAAGGTTCGCTAGTTCGAGCCTTGGTCGGGGATTATTATTTGTCACAATTCTCTGTTGCTGCAGAAAATAATTGAGAATTACAGAAACTTTATTGAAAGCCACTTGCAGCGATTCTATTCACAAATACCATCAGTGGCGGCTCGTGCTTAGGTTTGCACGGTTGCACAACCTACAGGTAATCGAAAAAGATCTCATAATATCTTAGGAATATATATTTTCCTTTTAATTACATTCGATATTCAAGATATGGCAGCAATATCGATATATATGAAATCATTCTGAAACCAAAGAGCGTCGGACTGGCGCTCTCCGGTGTCTGGTATCTTGCCAGGAATTGCACCATGCTCTTAAGCCCTTGGCTGTATTAATGGGGTTATTAATTTACTCTTTGGCCCTTCGATTTGACACGAGGAATATGCGGCCTTTTGGTTGAGCAACTAGCTGGGTGGCGCTGTCTAGCGCTGCGCGGCGACGGAGGGAGTCTCAGAGGAATTGTATCTTCGTCTGACTCGCTGCAACGTAATTTTATGAATTTCGCTTGTTATTGAAAGTACAGAAGTTCAGTAAATTATTGACGATATTCAATGCATTGTTTACTATATTCTGGATGGAAGTGTCGTGTTTCGCGAAAGCCAGGGTGGTTGCAGCTGGCCAGCAGTTTGCAAGCGTTCTTGTGAATACGAATGTGTGCCAAACATCTTTCATTATTGCCAAACAGACCAGTATAGTGAAGTTTTCGAAATAAAATAATTTTATTTGTGTGAAACATGAAGCAATAGTGCTTGTTGCAATGTGCTGGAGTCGAACCTAAATACCCAGTGAAAATGAAAGTCAAAACCACGTGCGCGGGAGATGTATATTATTTTACAAGGACACGACATAAAATTATGTTAGTAGTATTTCAATATACTAGACTTTTATTTAACTTAAGTTTTAATTAATTTGAATTGCTTACTTTTTTAGCGTATTTTCATATTTTGGATTTTGGGAATAACATTTTCGTCATCTGATGGAGGTGTTAGTCTGTTGGGGCACCAGCCGCCACTGAATACCCTTCATTAAGATAAACAAACTGGAAGTGTCTGTATGTGATTTCCAAATTTTCAACTTTTAAACAATTTTTCACATCTCTTATTGGATTTGTAAAGCGTATGTACTATAAAACCAATTGTTGCCTTTCTATGCATGTGTATGAACCGATTTAAGTAAAATAATATATCAACATTAATTTAAATACAATATAACCAGTGCCCGAGGGACCTAGTTATATATCCTTAACGGCTGACCGGGAGAGGTGGCTCAGGGCATCCACTAATGTCATTGTAGTGCCACTGACCGGGAGGTGTTACGTTCGAGTCATGACGATGGCAGTCTTTTCGACACTAGCCGGATAGCTAGGTCGAGTCCTGTTGGTGTGTGGAAAAGAATTCTATCGGTTGGCTGCTTTGATAGGTAGCTTTCTGTGGTTTCTCTGATCAACGCCAGGAGAGTGCCGGGGCAGTACCCTATCAACGGACCGCGTGCGATCTTTTCTTCCCTTTCACAAATATGCACAAATGCATATTGTTGCACAAATATGTTATTATTAAAATTCTTTAATTTCATAAATAGCAGCAGCATCTAATGCGTGTATAGAGTAAACAATTAGTACTAAATATTGAAAAACTATGTAGTTGGTTTTATTTGATTGTTCTCGTTGGTTATCTGTATTTTCGAATTTTAATATCTGGCTTGGTTCGAAAACTCTGATGCAGTTTCACAATATTTATATAAATCAAGGCACAGTTTATATATTTATCTTTGTTGTAAAAAGCTATTATGGAATATGTACGTAAATATTTAATATATTTTGTTCATTTGTGCAGTTTGGTACTCTCGAATTTCCTATTCGAAAATCTACGTGGTTGCATAACCACGAAGTTTTGAAAATTATTTATTTCATTAATTACAGGAGCAATTAAATCGTGTATAAAGTAAAAAATTAGTATCAAACATCTATAAATTATGTTCTTAGTTTTATGTGATTGTGCTCATTGCTTCTCTATTTTCGAATATGAATATCTGGCTTGGTTCGATAACTCTGATACAGTTTCAATAATGTTTATATAATTCACGGCAACATTTATCATTTTATCTTTAGTGTGATAAACTAGTATTGAATGTGCATTCAATTATAAAATAGATTTTAAATATTAGTGCTCGTTGGTACTCTCGTATTTCCTGTTCGAATGTCGCACGTGGTTGCAGAACAACGAAGTTTTAAAAAATTATTTAATAAATGACAAGAGCAATTAAATTGTGTATAGAGTAAAACAATGAGTATTAAATATCTAGAAACTATATTTTTGGTTTAATTTGATTGTGCTCGTTGGTTCTCTGTATTTTCGAATTTAAATATGTGGCTTGGTTCGATAAATCTGATTCAGTTTCAACAATGTTTATATAATACACGACAACATTTATTAATTTATCTTTAGTGTAATAAACTAGTATTGAATGCGCATTTAATTATTTAATAGATTTTAGATATTTGTACTCGTTGTTACTCTCGCATTATGTATTTGAATGTCGTACGTGGTTGCATAAGTACGAAGTTAAAAAATTTATTATCTTATAAAAGAGAGGAACAATTGAATCGTGAATAGAGTAAAACAATATTATGATATGTCTTTAAACTGTCTTGTTAGTTTTATGTCAATGTGCTCGTTTGTTTTCTCTATATTCCATTATTTTTTATTACGTTCGGTGTTGCTTCATGCCTGCTGACATTGACATTGATTATTTTAGACTGAAAATACGTGATAATTAATTCTAATTTGTGGCAATTAATTAGCAGTAAATGATTAGAGGGTTTCCGTTGATCTCCGACTCGAATTTAACATATGTGTGTGCTGGCTTGACGTCAAGCTAGCACACACCCGTTTTCTCCACGAAAATACGTGCGAATTAATTCCAAATTGTGGCAATTAATTGGAAATTAGTTAGCAATAAATGATTAGATGTTTTTCGTTGAGCTCTGGCTCGAATTTAACTGATGGGTGTGCTGGCTTGACGTCAAGCTAGCACCCCCCCCCGTTTTCTCCACAAAAATACGTGGCAATTAATTCAAAATTGTGGCTATTAATTGGCAATTAATTAACAATAAATGATTTGACATGTTTCGTGTCGGTGTGCTGACTTGGCTGTTCCAGCTTGATGCACCTCCTTTATTGCATAGTGTAACTCAGCTGTATCAACGTTTTTGGGGTCATAAACGCGTTCTTTAATTATTTTAATTATGAACTATTTTATATTACATGTGATGTACATTATGCGTTTATGCAATGCCTTCTATTACTACAGGCCTAACAACTACGTCATTAACTGCTAGTGACGTTGGAGTATGTAGGACGACTGTGCGACAACCATCTTGCTTTAGTTTATGCTATGATAGTGTTAGATTTTTCTTGTGTGCCGCGGGTATCGACAACTTTATATTTAAATTATTACTGTGATTAAAATCCAGAGTATGTGTTTTAAATGGTGCGATCCCAAATGTCGGGAAAATTATGACTTGAGACGGAAAACCGAGCATCGATGTTTTTGTTTCCGGCTGTGAAAGAAATAGACATGCGCCAAAGGAAGACTAAAGCTTCTACCAAATCAGCATTCCAAGGTAAGAAATTGTTTCTAAATGATTTCAAAGCAATAATGTAATAATAATATAAAATAAGTTATTAAGGGTTGAATATATTAATACACAAATCTCAGTTATGAATTGTAAACAAAGACTTTCTCATCAATACGTTTCGTCCAATTTCTCTTGAGTTATTGAGCAAATGCTGATTGCTACTTGAAAGTAAGTGTAGATTTCTTACCCCAAAAGTCACATTCAGTTTTAACGTTTTTTTTTTCATTAAATAAATACATCTTACGATTAAATCTCAGCGTGATCCAAGGTTATGAGATTATGTTTATTTTACTGGGCATGGTTTCAACATATGCTGAAAATACGTTGGATGCAAGGAAAAGAGGAATCATCAAGGTTTATTAAGTGTTATTATTAAATACTGTAAGGATTAATAATTGAATGACGAATTCTTAATGAAAATGTTTTAACAATCCTCACTATTTTTAATGTTCCTTAAATTTTTGTAGGTTTGTGAAGCCCATTTTCGTCCAGAGGATATCCTACTAACTCTCGAATGCTCTGATGAAAACGCAAAGAAACTCCAAACATTTACGTAATTCATCAATTAAATATAGAACTTCAATTAAAATCATACAAGTTAATTTAATTTTCTTTTAAAAGGTGATCGAGACCAGATAAAATTTAAGTTTCGGTGAAACATTAATTACAATATTTAGGATTTTCTGGGGAATAATACTTCACATTATGGATATTTAGTTTAAGCTAATTTTAATTTAAGAGCATACTTGGAATAATGCATTTTAATTGCAAGCCCAGAGAATCTAATGTATAAATAAATAGTATGCAATATTTTGGTGTCATGTTAAAAATTATTTAATATGATAATGCCTCAAATCAACAGTTTACATTAAATATGTCATTTTATACTTAACTAGTGTTTATCCATTTTTTAAAAAAAAATATGCTATATTTACTTCGAAAATGATTTTGTGTGCAAAACGCTGTTCGCGTCGGTTCTAACCTTCAAGTCGCGGAACGAAAAGCCTACATGTACTGACGTCACAGATAGAGTTGTTAGGCATGTAGTTATAGAAGGTATTACTTTATGTCACCCTATGCATTGTTAGGCGGTAAATGCGATAAGATAACGAGATGAAGTGATAGTATTCTAGTGGCGTCGTGAATCGGAACTTCCTGGTAACATACTGTTTCCGTATATCAGAAACGAAACGTTTTTAGGAAAATAATTACACTAAAATACGAATGATATATATTTTATTGACTCACTTGATACTTATTTTATCGCATAAACCATTTTAAAAATAAGTAAATTATTCAAATCGTGAAATATAGCACATTTTGTTGGAGGAGTAACACAATTTAGTTTTGTTTTTTCTCAAACAATATGTACTTCTGATTTTTTATTGTTTTCACCTTAATTAAAATTATTAAGTGTAATAAAAAATAATTATTGAAAGTAAAAATAAAAAAATCGTGCAATAAAGGGTTAAACCTTGTGTATAGTGAAAATTTGTCACTGGTAAAGTACGATGTATCTTTTCACGGCAGTCTAGCAATAGCGCTCCGGATAAGAACATCACCAAAGAGTTTCTTCTGGAAGGGCCTCTTCCTCCTCAACCTATGTAAACGAGATGCATCTGTTTTGATACTGTAAGCTGTTATGCACAAAATTTTGATTTTGTAATACAAGTTATACAAAAATTTGATTTTGAAGCTGCAGCATATCAAAGCAGTTCTTTGATACCGAAAAGCTGAAAAATGTTATTGCTTACATTAAGACCAATTTTTATCTTCTTACATTCAGCACTACAATATGGAGACGTCTTCTCTGAAACTTTTTGAAATTCCACAATCGGCAGACGCTTCTTAAAAACTGAGCGAGGATAATTAGGGGACTTGCTGAAGAAAAATAGGTCTTCAATTCTGGAGAAAAACCTGGGATTTGAAACAATTTCACATTGTCGGTAATATCTACAAAAAATGTCAAAACATTATAATACAAAATATGACGCGGAAAATCGATTTCGAGATTTCAATGGAAATACACTTTTTGGGGTCCCCTGATACCGAAAAAGTGTTGTTTTTTCCTCCGAAACGTCCGTTTGTCAACATCACTCTGCTGCGATTTATTCATATCTGCCTGTTTAATAAATAAGTAAATCAGCTGTTACGGTGTCATCCAATCGGAAGGTCACCATAGTGATCGCACCGGTTCGGACACCATAGTGACGTCACTGTAGTGGCGTGTAAGGTCCCAATTGGATGGCACTGTAATACTAGCTGATGAAATGTCACAGGGAAAATTGGAAAAATCGCAGTATGGCGGCTAAACCATACGTAGAATTTTTGGGTATTTTACACGAGGCCCTTGGAACATACACATTTTTTTTTTCAAAAATTGCTCCTAATTTTTACTTTCTCGCTACGGAATAGAGAGAAAGTTATGTAATGCTGCGCAGCAAACGTATAGTTTTCGGCAGAAAAACTCTTATTTCAGGGCCCTGATAACGAAAAGTGGTTAAATACAGTTGCTAATTTAGAAAAAATCCTCTAACAATAGGCAGAATCTGTTATGTTGGTCCTGATACCGAAAAATCGAATGACGGCAGGCCGTCTGTCTGTCCGTCTGTGAACAACGTTAGCGGCTAAATCGTTCAGCGGATTTTCTCCCAAATTGATATTGCCTAATCGATCTGGCTGATGTCACGGTCCATTTAATTTCAAATCGATATTTTAATTCTGGGGTGACTTTGAGACATTTTCCAACGTTTTTGATTAATTTTTTTGTTGGATAATGTAAAGGACGTTTACGAGAATGGTGCAGGTCTCATTATGGTTAAAACCCTAATTTTTTGAAAATTGCAAAAGTTCATTTTTTCGGGATCGCCCTACAACTAAAACATTAAAGATAGAGACTTTTCCCCTTAAAGACAGATTTTGTAAGAAGGTTATGTATAATTTTTCGAAAATTTGAGTACTTTTCGCGTAATTTAGCGTGAAAATACGGGCGAGAAAGTACGTGCTGTAATAGCACCACTAGTTTCCAATGAAAGTTGAGGTGTAAGATAGAAATTGTCATATTATATTACATCATTTACACGAGAAATTATGTGCTTTTTAATCCAAATCCAGAACAGCAACATCCAATGCCCAATGCCCAAAAAAAAAAAAAAAAAAAAATCTAATGAAACTGGAAGAATCTTCTTAAGCAATATTTTAGCTACATCCAAACTTTTGTTATTTTCAACTTATAATTTCGCAGGAGAAATATGTTGCTTCATGTTGTGGAAAGCCAACTTGCCAATTTTATGTATTCCCTGTCAAGTAGAAAAACCTTATATTACTCAGTAATTCATTAGAATTTTATATTAAGGCATTTTCTCAATAAATATGTCAATCATTGGAAATTATTTTGAATTTCTAAAAAAATGCTTTATTTCCAGTGATTTTTATATGTTAAATCAGACTGAAATTAATAGTTCTGGAGATGATGAGAAGGTATGGTAAAGGTACATGAACAAGTTAAACATTTACAATTAATTTTTGTGTGGTATAAATTTAAAGTTTAAATTTGTTAAAATTTTCTTTTATGGAACTTAATGAGAAGTCAATGATAAACGAGTGAAAATTTATGCTGATTTCTTTCCTACAAATATCTCTCACCTCTTGAAAATTGCATTGACAACTGAAATTGACATTAAAACTGAAAAATTAGTCTTATCAGTTTCATATTTTATTTTCTTGAAAAAATAATAAGACCAGAAATGCAAAATAAAGAATTACATTTTCATGTAACTACAAGATACAGAGTTTGTATCTTCCTATTATAATAACTACATCTAATATTTACACACACACATGAATACTGGATGGGTATTTGAAGAATTTTCCCACTCATTTTAAAATGCTAATTAACAAATTGTTTTTTTTTCTCACGGAAATATTTGTCATTTGATAATACATAGTGTTTTGTTTTTTTTTTGTTTATTTTATTTTAACAAATTTTCAATTCTCACAACCAAATACAAACCATTTTTTCAGAAAACCTGACTAGAATAGTTAGAGAATGCATATGCAATTTTAACTGGTAACTTTATATATATTTTCAAAATTGAACTTCTCCCCTAACACACTCAGTTTTACTTTTTTGACAAGAAGAAAAATAAAACTTTTAAAATATGTAAATTTTTCACAATTATTTAAATGAGAGATCACTTTGAATACTTCATTGTGCACATAATACCATATCGTTATATGCTTAGTGCGTTTATGAAATCAAATATTTGATATATGAACAGTATATGCACATTTGCTGTCATTGGAAGTTTCATGTAACACTACGAATGCTCTAATTAATATTTTAGCATACATTTTCTGGTGATAACTATTCACATATTAGAGAAATAAAACAACAGAACGCATTGCACATGTAATGCACTTGCCTATGTAAATGTTTCTAATGAATCTGTTACATTACTTTAATGCCCGAACTGTAATTATTACATCTAGTGCATTTATTTAACAGTTACAAATTTGCTAAGAAGTTAAAATGTTTGGCTGCTTGACATTGATTTTCATTCTAACATTAAAGTACATAACTCAGCACACTATTTTCAAGCCTACATTTTCATAAAAATGAAGTTGAAGAACAGCACCATTTAAGCAGTGTTCAATATTTTATTGTCATAAAACCAGTACTAGAAAGTAATTCTAAATGTTCCCTCTTTGCTTTCCTTGGCTGTAAAAACTGCCCGGTAAAAATAATTAGAGACGTTAACTTTTCTTGGTTTTTAAATTATTAACCATTTGTTCAATCGACAGTGAACACACTTGGAAAGAAAGAGATTCACATATAGGAAAATACTGTGGCAGAAAACACTGCTATATCTTTAATATTTAAATTAACGTAGCATACCTGCTGCTACATCTATAAGCAAATAATTATACAAAAATATTTTGTTTACTATATAAAATTAATCTCCTTCAGTTGTGAACTATATCAGTTCTTGTCTTTCTATTTAAATAATCACTTTCTAGTTTCTTCAGGGCATCCCAAAATACAAAACATAATACAGTATGAGGGCCCAAACGTGCATAACTTGGGACAAATCCTTTGTAAAACCCATGTAAACCTTCATTCTTCCAAATTTTCACAAAACAGTCTGGAACACCATTGTATAGCAGTCCCCTACCTTTTGAATCAACTCCTAAAAAATCACAAAAGGAGGTACATTTATTTAATAAATCTTACAAGCGATAATAAATATTCAAAGTATAAATTAATATAAAGATTTAATAATTTTAAAGAATTCGAAAAGCTTAATAAACAATTTAACAGTCATATCATACTACCTTGGTTATAAAGTCTTGTCATTACTACATCAAATGGAGTCATACAAATTGCTATTACAATTCCTCCAATCATGCTAGCAACAAATGTGTTGAAAAGACGATATTCTCGAAATACCTGAATGCAAGTAGAACCGTAAAGTAAAAATAAATATCTTTTAACACAAATCATTTAAAAACATTTAATTTTATTAATTAAGTACCTGATATTCTCTAGCCAAGTATTCTTTTGAGGATTCAAAAGTCACAAGCTGTGTTGCTGACCCAATAGCAGCTCGAGGCATAGCCCCCATGACCCCACGATACAAACCAGTAATTCCATGCTGCTTAAAAATAGTAACTAGACCTTTTGTCATGCTACTATGGCCATGCTGATGTCCAACTGCTACTTCTGATGCAGCCTGAGCTTGTAGATGCGTCTTAACCTGAAAGGTCAATATTATACTCAATTTTTTTATAACACAAAACAAAATAATAATAATAATAATAATAATAATAATAATAATAATAATAATAATAATAAATATAATAGAAATAATAATAAAAATTGAAAAATCAAATTACTGCCCCTAATAGCCACAACACCTATACTTCGTGATTTTCTCATTGATTTTCATACACTAAAATTGGTAAGGTCTCTCTACACATAACGTTATAACTTACCAAATAGAATGGGCTTCCTGAAAATGCCCCAGCACATCCGGCAACAGCTCCAACAATAACACACTTAACTGCTGATGTACTGCCATCCTTATTGAATGTCCAATTTCGTTTCTCGGCGAATTGATACGTTCCTAACCTCACTCCGTTCAGAAACAGCTGATACCACAATGCGGGTACTAAACCTTTTTGAAGCGCCAATATACCGTCTGCCTTTGCAACTGCATAAAATGCGTGGAAAAAGTTTTTGTAATGAACAGTATATAAACCTCGTGCTTGCAATTCTCCTTGCAGTTGAAATCTTGTCTTCACAACTTCCAGAGGATTCGTAAAGATGCCCGCCCCGATCGCAGCAGCACCACCAATCAAAAATTCCATGCTGACCTGTCAGACGATAGCAAAATTTTAGAAATAATAGCGTTTATTGCCGAGCTGAAACTGCTGAGTTCCTGATCCGAACGACAGCAACTTGTGCTTATCATACTTCACGGGCGAGCTGTTTAAGTACATAACACAACGAATGAAGCAATTGATTTCATAAGGGGTATGCACTGCAAAAGTGACAACAGGTGACAACTTATGGCAATGATGGATCGTAAATGCATTTTGGTATACAAAATAAGTTGGGCGAATAACACAACTGAATCGGTTTATTTCTTCACTTACTAACACATTATTGTCACTTACACAACTTGAATATTGACCGACCTTGAAAAGACAGGCATGCTCAGTTACGTCATGCGTGAACTTCGTAATCGCACCAATTTTGAACCATGTTCTTTGCTAGTACTTGGCTTCTATGTATGAGTCGTCCTATTAAGTAACGCAAATATGGAGTATTTTTGATAATTCCCCACCCCCTATAAAAAGAGCTTAAGCCCTACCCCTTATTACGTAATGCTTGTGTGACACTTTTTTTATAATGTAAGTGAAAATACATTAAATCCTCATCTCGATCGGGTTTTTGTCCAGTTTCCCCTTATCCATTGAGCTGAGATGGCCCCTTGATTTGCTTTTGGACGTAAATGTAGCTTCACTGTGCGCACGTTTTGTTGAGCTCTTTTTTTGCTTCTATGGTTTTAGTAGAGCTTGAGTAACTATTTTGTTACCAATACAGAAAAATGAAATCTGCAGTTTGTTTACCGTTACAAATAGGTTTTCTATAACTCGGGAACGAAAAGTCTAATTTTTTAAAATGTTCATCTCGCGCTTTTTAAAATTTATATTATTATTATTATTATTATTATTATTATTATTATTATTATTATTATTATTATTATTATTATTATTATTAAAAACTTTTTTCATCTTTCAACTATTAATAGTTAAATTGTTGGGAAGGGATTCTGAAACTCAAGAAAGCGTGCGCAAATGTTTTTCTCTCCCATACGTCATATACAGTTTTTAACTGTTTTTTGACTAAATAAATATCTAAATACCTACTGATTTTATTCGTGTTATTTATATTGAAATTTATAATTAATAATTAAATTAGTTATATTTAGAAACACATACATTCTTTCGTAAACTTAAAACTTAAATTGAACGTACCTAATCTTAAAATACTCTAAAAATAGAAAATCGTCTGCTTGTCTATAAATCAGTCCTAAGAACCTCGATAATTTACGTGCTAGCCACAATCTGGGGACGTAGAAGTGCTGCTAAGGAGCGGAAGGCCTTTCCGAAACCCTTCCAAACCTTCCAAAATAAAGTGAAATTGTTAAGTTGGACACCTTATGTTGGACCCTTTTTTATGGAACCAGCCATATATCAATACACTGACATGTCGAAATTATTCTCTATCTTGGATGTTGAACCTCGCTTGCGGCCCTAAGTTGGCCGGAAAAAATCTGCGATTTCAACCACACTTGGTATATCGTTTGCCCATCGTTTGCCCAGGTTTGCCCACCAAAAATTTTCGTTTGCCCACCCCCAGAAAAAAAAGTTACACAAAAACAAATTTTCGGGCCAACTACACGCTGGCCGAATAAATCTGGGATTTACACCAAACTTAGTATAACGTTTGCCCATCGTTTGCCCATGTTTGCCCACCAAAAATTTTCTTTGCCCACCCACAGAAAAAAAACACAAATTTTCGTTTGGCTACCCAAACAAAAAACTTACACGAAAAAACTTTCGTGGCAAATCCAATTTGACAAAAAAAAAACTGGTATTTTAAATATTTTAGTAAATCGTTTGCCCAAGTTACTATTTCCTAATAGAGTATTTGCGTTTACCCACAGAATATTTTCGTTTGCCCAGGCACAGAAATGGAATTCAAGTTAGAAGCGTTTATTTAACGGTGTCTCCGATTTACGCTTTTGTTAATATAATCGACCCGGCTACCACTTACCCTAAAGAAACAATGATAATTTTCAGTATACTATTTCTTAATAGTGTATTTTCGTTTGCCCAGTGACAATTTTCGTTTGCCCAGGCTCAGAAATGCAATTAAAGGCAGAAGCATTTACTTACCTGTGCCTCCGACTAACGTTTTTGTTTATATAATCGACCCGGCTACCACTTGCACTGAAGGAACAATCATGTTATTCAGTATGTTATTTCTCAATAGTGTATTGTCGTTTGCCCAGAGACAATTTACGTTTGCCCAGGCACAGAAATGAAATTAAAGGCAGAAGCGTTTATTTAACGGTGTCTCCGGGTAACGCTTTAGTTAAAATAATCGACCTGGCTTCCACTTACACTGAAGGAACAATTATAATATTCAGTATGCTATTTCTTAATAATGTATTTTCGTTTGCTCAGTGACAATTTTCGTTTGCCCATGCACAGAAATGATTATTAAAGGCAGAATCGTTTATTTTTTGGGGCTCTGGCTTACGCTTCTGTTCATATAAACGTCCCGGCTGAAGCTTAAGGAACAATAATAATATTCAGTATGCTATTTCTTAATAGTGTATTTTCGTTTGCCCAGAGACAATTTCGTTTGCTCAGGCACAGAAATGCAATTAAAGGCAGAAGGGTTTTTTTTATCGGGGATCTGGCTTACGCTTCTGTTCATATAAACGGCCTGTCGATTTAAACATGTTTAAATCGC
>BLKR01015540.1:0-64974 GCA_011170035.1 Teleogryllus occipitalis
CTGGTGCACGACTACATAACTTCCTTTCTTACGAAGTGCGAGAAAGTAAAATGGGCTTTTTGAAACATGGGCAAGCATGTTATTGCGATTACTTCTGCTTTGCAAACATCCCATCTTTATTGATACCGAGAAGAAGGGGAGGGGAAGGAGTTTGACAATTCACGGCGAAAGCCCGGTGATCATAGAAGAGCAGGATTTTTACATTGGTTTATAAGAAAGATGACGCCAGGAACATAGTTGGCAAATTCGTATCTGAAATATTTCGTATTGACGGATAAATATATTAAAATATTATGAATATATTAGAAATGTGTGGTAGGTATAATAGGTAAAATATGTAAAAAAATGCACTTACAGTCAAAAGTAAATGAGTGAGAACAGGATAAGTGAGAAAACTCTGAAATATTTCGTATTGACGGATAAATATATTAAAATATTATGAATATATTAGAAATGTGTGGTAGGTATAATAGGTAAAATATGTAAAAAAAATGCACTTACAGTCAAAAGTAAATGAGTGAGAACAGGATAAGTGAGAAGAAATAAAAGAGGTCATCTTCGTCAACATACTAGCTTTATTAAGATAAATAATAAAGCTAGTATGTTGACGAAGATGACCTCTTTTATTTCTTCTTATAAGAACGTCAACAACACCCAATCAGAATTCCCACAATTCAGGATAAGTGAGAAAACTCTACAAGTGATTAATTGCCAGGTTCCTTCATTTTAACCATCTATAAGTGAGAAATAAACCTCTTTAAGAGAAAGTCGAACTGAGACTGCTAATTGCCTTTACCCCTAGAAACGACAGTCGAGCGTATTGAACATCTGCTATTTATGACCTATTCTTAAATTTTGTGGCACTAAAAACGATTATTGTGTTCTTAAATTCCATGGAACTAACTTTGTTTTTGTATCGTATTCTATTTGAATGCCTAAGTGTGCGTGTGTATCGACCTATTTTCGAGCTTACTACAGTTGATAAGTATCAACTGCGATGAACGTTTCAGCACATACACAAAATGTTAAAAAGAAAAATTAAAGAGTTGTCAAGTTATAATCTTAAAATAGTAAATGGGTTCGAGAGCAGGAAATTGTGAAATGAAATAGAGAGTGCATTTGGTTTATCAGAATCTACCTTTTATAAAATTCATAAAATTAAAAAATTCCAAACATTCCGAAGAAGCAAGAAGTTTTAAACGCACTGGAGACCCTCCACCAACTTTTTGAATAGGGGAGAGTTAGGTTAACTGGACTGGTTAGGTTAAGTGGTCAATGCTTTTAAATGTTGGTGGGAAGTGATTTTTGCTTTTTCCACTAGATGGCATTCGTAGAATGACAGGGCTGATTATCTAAGCCACCTTCGTAAGTTGCAGGCCTTCTTTGTTGAGTGCAGTGAGGCATTTTTTTTCTGAAAGATCAGAAATATTTTCTACCGCTCATCTGCTTTGCAATTTTATTGCGATTGATTAACAACTAAAAGAAAAATATTCACACTAGATTAATTGTTAGTATTTCTGCTTTATAATAGTGTGCTTTGTTTTTAATAATACGTCGCGGACATATAAAGAAAATATGTGCTGGTGGGTCTCTCCCGGACCAACCAAAATGCTTTTGTTTCAATAGTAGATATTTTTACAAAGTTTCCATACCAGCTGTAGGATTTTAAAGACATGATTTATTTTAACGTGAATTTGTAAGAGTACAATCTTCTGCTGTACACCACAGCAAGTGTACCCCGAGGATCGATGTGGTGGGCACACTGTACCAAGAAGTGTAGTTGCGGCCCACTGTGGCCGCTGCAGGGTTGCGCCGTGGGGCGCGACCAGGGTAGGAATGTGTAGTTCCGAGTGACACCGCCAGGAGCAGGGCAAGCGGCGGCGCTGTTCCGTGACCACCGGGCCGTGTCAGCTAAGCGGTCACAGGAGGGGCATTTCCCCTCGATGCCCCGCCATGGAGGCAGTAAGACACTCGCCCCGATGCCTCGGGGCGTATTTATAGGACCTCGCCCGGGGCAGTAGGCAGTAGGACATTTCTGGAGCAGCAAGCGAGTACCTAACAATAGTAGTAAGTTCGGTGTTTGAAGTGCGTGTGTTACGGTGATTGTATTCTTCTGGCGGACTGGAACTTCGCTTGTATTTCGGACTTGATTTGGATTGTGGCTTTACTGAAATAAATTTATGGTGAAAGAACTGTTGTCTATCTTCGATAAGATTTTTCTCCTTTTATGTGTAGAAAAAGGTTATGGCAATGCGTAGAAGATTGTTTTTTATTAAAACGTCAATGTTACTCTCATAATTTATTTCAATTTCCGGACCATTAACTTTACCGGTTAGGTTAACTGGTCCTATTGCAAATGTATAAAATATTCCGTATTTGACAACAACTGTAGGCACAATGATGTTTGTTCCCACAATATAAGGAAAATGTCTCACTGAAATATCATGCGAAATTTCACCTGTATTGGTCAAGTAAATAACATTTTAAAGTAAATTTAAAAAAGTGTACCAGTTAACCTAACTCTCCCCTACTCGGCGGTTATTGATAAAACAATATTGATAAGATTTATGAAGGGGAAAAACATATACAAAATGCAAAAACAGAAACACAGAAAAAATTAACAAATTTCTTCAAGAAAATATTAGTGTAAGATTTTTTATAACCAATTACGTCAAATTATAATGAATTTTACTTATACAATACCAATCTACATATTTAATACTACATATTTTCTGTAATTTCTAAACCCATATAAGTCAGAAAAGCCACTCCTGTGCCTGTATAAGCGAAAAAGTTGGTTTAGTGAAAAACCTCCATAAGCGAAAAGGAGATGGGGTCCTTTGAACTCTGGATTATCCAGGTGAGATTGTATATCAAAATATGTGAAATTAAAAATGATTCAAATTCATTCATAATATCTTGTAATCTCCAAAAAATATTATTGAATGCAGGTATCTTGTTCCTGTACAAATATGAATCTCAGGAATATACAAAATAAACTAGCGGTGCTGCAGAATGGTACAGACTTTATCATAGTAAAGTTTTTTAATTTCCTGGGTATGGGCTAGCTTTACGGTCTTGCCCCATCCTCCCTCCAGCTGCCATCTATCGCCGCCCAAAATACATTTTTTTTTTTAAAAAAATTCTTAATTTGTGGTTTCTTAATAACAGATACGAAATATTACTTTTAAAATGTTAAACAGAGTAAAACCTCGCCCTATATGGAAATTTTAGTTGAAAAATTTAGAGCCGTTTTTAAGGAAAAATGGTTTAAGCTCCAGTGCAAATGTGAAATTTGAAACTCTTTCTCACAGGAATCGTTTGTATTTTCAAAAAACTTCATTGGAAGTCGTTTGAATCACTTCCCCTCACAAATGCAATAACGTATACAAATCGCAGGAAATTAACGGCATGAGAGAGATTTAAAAAAAAAATATATTTGTGTAATTTTTGAAAAAACAAAAGAATATACCAAAATGAACTTTGTCATATTAAACAGTGTTATTAGCACTATTCGTACGAAAAGTTTGAGGAAACATTCAGAGCAATTTTTGATAAAATGGCGTTTGAGCTTTTCTGAAAATGAGGATATCTGAGTTCATATTCACAGAAAACTTCAAGTTTACGAGATTCTGTACATAACTTTGTTTAAAGCGTATGCACTTATAAATACAACAATGTCAACAAATCGCCGCTAATGTAAATATTAACGACGTGAAAGACTAGTCAAAATACTATAATTTTGTAATTTTTGAAAAAAGAAAAGAATAGAGCAAAATAGCTTTTATATCATCTAATAAAGTATATTTAGCGCTATCCCTACCAAAAGTTTACAGAAAAAATATTGCTCACAATACTGCGCGAAAACTACAAAAATTTTCAATAATATGTACCACATCTTTATGAAAGAACTAATTATGGACAACAAATTTCATTAGAAGGAAAAATCTCTATCTTCAATTGTGTAGTTGAAGACGCCGAAAAAATTCAAACTTTTGAAATTTTCGAAAATTCAGTTAACTATGAAAATCGGACGTATACCACCTTTATAAGTGTATTTCTCTATTCTTACAAGAAATTTAAAGAAAAAATTGGAGCCATTTTTGAGAAAATTTTGAAAATGTCAGGGACTTCATGTAAAGTACCCCAAATTTTTAAGAAAGTGTTTTAAAACCGCAGCGCCTCGAGTCCAGCGAGATCGATCGGGCAATATCCATTTTGAAAAAATCCTATGTATAGTTTAGGCGGTAGTGGTGTTCACATACGGACAGACAGACGGACGGTCGCACGTTTAAAAAACACTTTTTCGGTATCAGGGGGCCCCAAAAACGTGTATTAGCATTGAAATCTCGAAATCGATTTGCCGCAGAATTACATAACTTTCTCTATAGTACGTTTATTACTCCGTATAAATGCGTACGTGTACGAGATAGTAAAATGGGCTAGATTTGTTTTGTTTTCGATATTAGGGAACGTTATATACTTTTCCTTTCGATAAGCGCAATCAGTAATAATACACAATTGCATGAAGTTGCGTGGTCTACTACTATTAGTTTAAAGGAGTTATCAAATGTATGTCTTAAATGGATATCGCTCGATCTAAGGCGCGTTGGTAAACCTTTTGTGGATATACAAACATCTAGAACAGAATGAATATAATAACGATATAGTATTGTAGTTTCTATGAACTTTTTCAATGTTGTTGTTCTTGCCTATTTGTTTACTGAATTTCCTTATGAATATGATGACTGTATCGCATATTTAAAACTTAATATGTTATCAGTTACCTTATCTAATATCAGTAGTAAAGTGAGTGATGAGATTATAATCACAAACAGTTTTATGGGATAAGGAAGAAAGGAACAAGTCGCAGTGAAAAGGCGATGCTCTGAATGTTATCTACAGCTACTTATACAAAGTAGTTTGCTATATTTCTTTCTACATTTATGCTAACATTCTGACAGCGAACTGCAAGTTTATTAACATATTTACAGTCACTGACGTATTACACACAATAATTCACATTCATATCCATCATTATTCAGTTTTACACAAGTCAGTTTCCCCTCTATTCGCCTTTCTGCACAGAGTGCTTAACAAGTATCGATGCAAAAAATGAAAGAAGAAAAAATCTTTGTGGTCAGCAAATTGTCTTCTGTCGTCAGCGCGATTTTTCAAGGATGGAAGGTACATTTTTTAATAGGATTCTTCTCTGTAGAACCATATTCCTACCGGGATGTTGTCGACCATTCACATAGGACTGACACAATTATTATGAAATGCATTATCACAATTATGTATGATTCGAGCATGGTTTTACTTTGCACACAGAGCGTTCAACCTCCAATACAACAATATCTAGCAATTTTCAATTGTAATAGAATGAGAAGCGGAAGAGCGATCCTGTGGATTCAACATCTTCCAGCAACAGGTTACGTTGTAAGATTACTTACAACAGTGACATTTAGATTCGCTATTCTTGCAGGGGTTTAATTTCTGTTTAAGGCAAAAACATATTATTTCAATAAATATCTCTTTGAAATAACAAAGCGTTCGTTTCGCTTATATCGAAGCTTTCTCTTAAACTTCGCTAACCCCTTCTTCTCATCTGGGAGATCACGTTAACGGCCGGTGGAGTACGCCGCATGTGGGAAACTGATCAATGGTCATTCGCGAACAATCTCGTGGCCTTACCCATAGAAGGTGAATTGCAATTTAAAGTATGTCGGTGTATGGGTTCGGTTCGATGCGGGCGGAAAGAGCATTACAAGAGATGAAGGGTGTTTGATACTAGTCGAGAGAAGGCATGTGAACCTATTCTCTGTTCGTTAAGAAAAAAGTGGATGTAAACAATCGCACGTGCTTTGGGATGCTTGCCATTGGTTAGTTGATGCGTTACAACCTCAGGCGTGTTCATGTGCAGAAAAAATAGTTTTCGAAATAGTGGCTCATATATGATTCGTGCTATATTTTGAATACAGAGGTTTATTCTTCAAATGAAATTAGTTGTCCATAAATGGTTTTCATAAAGATCATGTAGATTTTTTTGAAAATTTTGGTAGTTTTCGGGCAATAGTGCGTGCAATATTTGCAATTTTAAAAAAAATTACAAAAACAAGATTTTCTCAAAAACGGTTCCAATTTTTTTCTTTAAATTTGTTGTAGGGGTAGCGCCAAACCTATACGATGACATAAACGCCATATTGCTCTATTGTTCTGTCAAAAATTTCAAAAGTGTATTTTTTTGACTTGACGTCGGTAGTATTTGCATTAGAGGCAATATCTTCACATTATTGAGACAGGCCCGGATTAAGTCCAAAGCGGTAGGAACTGCCGCTTCGGTACCCCACAGTGAGAATGCCACCGCAAATTTCATAAAAATTCAAAGGCATGCCCAAAAGAACTGAGGCAGGAAAAGAGAAAAAGGAAAAGAAAAATTAGAAATGGTGGTCAAATGTTACATATTCTCTCTCGTTCTTGTATGCGGAAAAGGCTACAGGAGACTGCAGACCACGAGAATCCTCTACACCGAGAATGTGTTCGAGAAAGAGGCGACTCGATATTTTGGCATCCAGTAACACTAGCAGCTAGCAGATAATACTTGTTGCGGCGGTGTCCGCCACGTCGAAACGCGCCCCAGAAAGTTGGCGCGGCGTGACGTCTGGGACGTGTAGCGGATGAGCAGACCAGCGAGTGAGCCGGCCAACCAGGAGCAAGTAGCCGGCGCGCGAAGCCTCTGCTAGGAAGCGAGGCTACGGCGCGCGGGACTACATAGTCGGCGGCCGACGGTAGAACGGCATGAACTAAGTGAACGGTGAATGAGAGTGCCTCGCGAGTTGGATAGTATAGTTAAGTGTTGACCCGGCAGTGTGATATAGGTTTCTTCGTATTTGGACATTGTGATTCGGCTGGAATTTGGACATCTTCTGCTCGACTGGAACTTTGTGGAATTTTGTATACTCTATTTGGCTCACGGAATTATTGATTAAAGTTGTAAGTCGGATTGACTAAGAAATAAACAAAAACTTTATTGTTATCCTGGTATTTTCAATATATAACAAAACTGACAAACTTTCATTCCTACGTGCACTGTCGTTTCGGGTCTGTCTTCCCAGATATCAGTAATCTGATCCCGTTATACTGTCAGTCGGTCTTCGCTGAACTCCTCAACAAGAGCCTCCTGACGCGAGTGGCATTGGTCCTTACGTCGAGGCATGAAGCATTGTCACATGCGATATGGAGTTGCTAATTCATAAAATTTATCGGAACAGACACTGTCCTTACCACCTTTCCTAGCCTACTCACGAGTAAGACTCCCATCGCTAACGCGTCTTTAATATTGCCTTGTCAACCCTCCCTCCACGCCCATTTCCCTTCCTGGGTCAGCAAGACTGACTATCACCGGCGAGATTTGAAAGAGAATAAACGCTGATGTGATCGCTCAACGGTTCAGCACTGAAAAATTCACTGTTATCATCCCTCCTCTCAGTATGGTCAGCAAGTAGCACCAGCGAGTAGTAGTTGGTGCTTCGAACGCTGATTTCAACGAAATCAAATAAGCCTAAATTTCACTCGCTTGAAATAATATTTTTGATCATTTCAAGTTTGTGGAAGAGAGAGACTTGCCGTGAAAATTGCACAATTTGTCATCATGTCACACTCAATAGACAGACATGCGGCCCCAGGAATGTAACAAAGCAAAACCCAAAAACGAAAATTATCGGTGGAAAGTGAACGTCAATCGAAAAAACCGTTACAAAAAGTACTTAAAATTACACATGAGTCACAAAACTAAAGGATAACGGATGATCGAAGATACAAGAAACAATCATTACTGTTATCAAGAAAAAACTATGCCTGGTTTCTTGAAGTGAAGTGTAATGTAACTTCACTATATGGCACATCTTCTAGAGTTCAGCGGGATATATAGTTATTCAAATTATTGTTCTGCATGTTGTTGCGGTAGAACGTATTATTCTTTCACGAAGGACATGATGACACATAAGAATCCAAATCTATAGCTGATATGCCCTTGAAAATAAATTTTATTACATCGGAGCGAATATTTTCTTGCAAAAAAACGCTTAATTCTTTCAGTATTCAGAATTCAACTTGGATATGACTTAGGGTAGGGATCCCAGAATTAAGAAAACGTGCACAGAATACGTCTCCCCGTAGCACGTCACACATAGTTTTTAACTGTTTTTGACATAAAATTAATTAAAATGAAAAATAAAATAAAATATTTTCATTTGTGCTCATCCGGACTCGAGTGAAACGTGAAACTCTGCAGGGACACAGGGCCTAAATAGTAATGGGTTTTATAGAGATACAAGTGACTAAAATGAGCAAAATGACATTAGTATTGAATTTACAAATATTGAATTTATGACAAGAAATGTTAACCATGTTGTAAACATAACCGAAAATACTAACAACGTAGAAAGTCGCTTCCTTATCCCTTGAAATAACTAATTCCGTTGTTGGTCCACCCTCTGAAATGGATAAATTCTAAACTCGTATTTTGAAAACAAATATTTTAATGAATTCATATTATGAGCAAGATCAAGTGTTGTATGTAATACAGAAAATGAACATTCCTACGTACCTTCAAAAACAGAAATGATTCGGTTGCTTCAGTGCAAAAATGTGAATGTTAAAAAAAATTTCAAAACTGTTTTTAATGGAAACGTAAATGAGCCATTTTTACTGCACTGTATACAACAGATGTGTGTTTCGCTCTCTTTGACACCCGGGGCAAAAAATGTATTTGCGATCGAAACTTTGTATAGCCAACATTTTTGTTTTTAATTAATATTAGGACCAGTTATGGATCCAAATGAATATTCTTTAGTTAAAATCTTGTTTCTTGTCATTTTATGCATATAAGTGGAATATGTAAATTACGAGTGTAGATCTTTTGTGTGTCGTACCTTTTATTAATGTGTCCCAATGTGCTCATTTAAGAACTACACAAAATATTCTCGAATAGAATAACTCGCGTCTGAAATGTTTGTTAAGATCTATTGTTTGGCATCACTTTCTGAGTAGAAAATTAAATTCAGTTCTTTCCTGTCCCTAATTTAAAATGAGGATTGAATAATGAAGGTGTGCTAAGGCTTTGGCAATATCGATGACATACTACAAGGTGATCGGTGAGGCATGGGAAGCAGGATCGGCAGTTTAAATAAGAAAATAATGAATAGATATACAATCAACTCCGGTTATTTTAAACTCAGATCTAGTGAACTCTCAGATATGGTAAATTGAAGTCACTGATCCCATTTCACTTTCATTTCAAATAAGCGTAAGAAGATTCGGTTAAAGTGAATCTGAACCTCGGCTATAGTGAACATAGGAAATACAACGTCCTGAAAATTAATTCCTTCTTGGAAAAGAACATAACACCTCAGTGACACAAATTCCAACACCAGGCAGCTTGAAAAATATATCGTCGGCCAAACGTCGTAGTCGAACGCTCCCTTCAGGTGGATGTAGCGGATCCGTATAGGGACCTTACCCTAGACCTTATGCCATTCAGTTTCACTGCGGAAACAAAGGCTGTGTCCTTCGTGGGCTGCAACTGGCGGCGGCGACGCGCGATTGCTTGCTTCAGTTTCAAGCTGGGTGTTATATTACGCGGGACACAGCGCGTTGGGTTCTACGGAAACGAAAGGACGCGCACGACTGCCACAGGCCCACAGGCTGGCTACCCCACGTTATTACTCCACCTTCTAGACGTTGAGAATCTGCAACTAAATGTGAATGAGAGGGACAGAGAGAGCCGGAGAGAGAGAGAGCCGGAGAGTGAGAGCCGGAGAGAGAGAGCCGGAGAGAGAGAGCCGGAGAGAGAGCCGGAGAGAGAGAGCCGGAGAGAGAGCCGGAGAGAGAGAGCCGGAGAGAGAGCCGGAGAGAGAGAGCGACGGAGAGAGATGGAGAGAGACAGAGAGAGATGAAGAGAGAGACGGAGACAAAGAGACACGGAGAGAGAGACGGAGAGATAGATGGAGAGAGAGGCGGAGAGAGAGACGAAGAGAGAGGAGAGACGGAAATGGAGAGACGGAGAGAGATAGAGGGAGAGAGAGAGACGGGGAGAGACGCGGAGAAAGTAAGGGAGAGGGAAGGAGAGAGAGGGAGATGTAGGTCAGAACGTCTGCCGGGTTCCGCTAGTTACAATATATGTCATTTCAAAGGATGTAATGGATGATTGTGAAAAATGAATTTCTGGGCGAACTCGGACCACTTGAGTTAATATAATTATAATTATTAAATCGCACGTGTTGCGACTTACTGTAGGATTTTCGATAAGAAAAGAAGTTAGATTGATTGATGATTCCAGACAACTCAACTCCTAAGGCCATCAGTCACGTAAGCGTAGTGCATGTTTTTATAGCCCGAGGTGGCGGAGATCTTACTCAGCTGGTTGGCGAGAACCGGCATCGACCTACCCCTCGGCTTACAGGGTTTTCCCCAATCACGTTTCTCCCACCAGCGGACAGCCGCCCCCAACCGGGACAAGCACTCAGCACCCGTACTGATCTCCCGACACGTGTGGTAGTATAGCACATATCAGTGTATGTGCGTGTAAGTTAAGGATGAGGAAAGGACAAGGAAGAGGAAGAAAAGATCGCGCGCGTTTCGTGGCCCGTTTGTTAGAGTACTGCTCCGGCATTCGCCTGGTGTTGATCGGAGAAACCACGGAAAACTATACTAACGATCAGAACAACCGACCGCTACAATTCGCGCCCAGACAGCGGCTGAAATCCTCCTAGCTATCTAGGTAGTGTGGAAAAACCTGCCACTGTCGGGACTGGAACTCTAGGACCTCCCGGTGAGAAACACTGCACTAAGATCAACTCACACGTTGAGCCACCTAAGCCGGTGCCAGAAGGTCGCGAAGTGTATTGCCCAGTGCCGCCAGCTGCCTCGCCGAAGCGCGTGCCCGCGGCGCGGCGCCGAGAGGCTGGGGCCGCAGCGACCCGGGTGGCGCCGCGCCGCGCCGCGCAAATGTCAAAGGCGGTGGGCGGGGCCCGTAGCGGCTCGCGCGACGATGCGCTGCATGCCAAGGCTCCCTCCAGGCCTTCCCGGCGCCGCGCGGCGCGGAGGGAAAGCGGCCATGCGCCGCGACGCCCCGCGTCCGAGCTGCCGCCCCCGCACTGCCCCGACACAGGGTACTGGAAGGTACTGCTGCGAAGCCATGGATCGACCGGGAGAGGCGGCTCAGGACATCAACTGATGTCACTGCAGTACCTCTGACCGAGTGGTCCTAGGTTCTAGTCCCGACGGTGGAAGGATTTTCGACACTAGCTTGTCAGCTAGGTCGAATTCAGTCGCTGTCTGGGCCAGGCCGGCTGTTCTGATCGGTTTTCCGTGGTTTCTCCGATCAACTCCAGGCGAATGCCGGAGCAGTACCCTAACAAACGGGCCACGAATCGTAGGCGATCTTGCATTCCTCTTTGTTGTCCTACTTTCACTTGTTTCTTACACACACTTGCACTTATATGCTTTACACTACCACACATGCTGGGAGACCGGTCTGGTGCTTAGAGCCTGTCCCGTCTGGGGCGCTGCCCCGCTGGTGGGAGATACCTGGTTAGGGAAAACCCTGCTAGCCAACGGTAGGTCGGCATCTTACCATTCTGCGGGGGAAGATCACCGCCACCTCCCGATGAATAAATATCCACTGTACTTACGGGACCAATGATCTCAGTAGTTGACGCGCCCGGAATCACTATCAATCAATCAATCCGAGACTAAAACTCCCAACTGGGATTCCGGCAACTGTGCTGTAGTAAGGGTAAGTGGGTAAGTAAGGGAAGAGGATAGGAGAAGGAAGAGGAAGAAAAGATCGCGCGCGGTCCGCTTGTTAGGGTACAGCTCCGTCAACCGCTTGGTGTTGATCGAAAAAAGGCGAAAAACTGTCGATCAGAACAGGCAGCCGCTATAATTCTCCTCCAGACAGCGGCTAAACTTGACCCAACTATATAGCCATGGTTGAAAGTGTTGTCACCGGCAGGGTTCGAATCCTAGGACCTCCCGATCAGAGGCACTGCAGAGGCCTTAAGTCACCTAACCCGAGACTTTGACATGCATGGCATATACAGAAGAGCCATTCAGCTGATTTTCTCCAGAATTCATATTCACCGATCGATGCTATAAACTTTGCGGTTTTTTAAGTTTCCTTGATTGGAGGTAATTTGATTTTTATGCGCTTATGGTCAGAAATGCTTCCAAAAAGGTTCCACGTAACACGTTTAAAATACTATAAAAATTCTAAAAACGTCCATTTCCGTTTTCTTCTATTATGCTGCGGTTTCTAAATGATAATATGGCTTAGTTGTCTATAACGATTTGGTGGCTCAGTATCAAATATTCTCGTGATAGTAAGATAGGCACCTAGGTATGGTTATAAGCATTTGCTAGAATGTTTTCTGGAAATATTATTATTACTCTTTGTTATTTAGTACGATTTAGTAAACAAAGTAAGTGAATAGCATCATTTTCTCAATTAATAATTCCAAATAACATCCGTGCATGTAATACTCGTAAAGTTTTGTGTAAAATGTATGGGGTCGAGCCTGATCCCAAACAGAATCTACGTAAGTAATAGAGAGACAAGAGTCGAAGGATTAAGAAGGTTGCAGCATGACGACCGAAACGTCATCTGCGCCTAGGACAGCGAAGTAGACAAGAATAATATTCCTAATTTTCAATATTCATCTTCGTCATAGAATCTAGGTTAGTACGAATTACATACAGTTTATACTATTTATCAGGCACCACTAATATGTAAAGATTTTTTATGAATTATATTTTGCCCGTTCGAAGAATTTCCCGGCCGGGAATCGAAACCGGATCTCTGTCTACGTGCAGTTGCTGTAAGCACTTGTACTACCGAGAGAGAGTATTCTCCGAACAGCCTTAAAGACATAGTAGCTTCGTCGATAATGTATTTGCAAAAAGGAACTACCCTACATGTCATTAGAACTGAGATATAGAGTTTCAAATTTAGGATCGCATTCTAATTTTCTTTGCCAATATTTTGCATAGTTTTTGTTTTGAGTGTTATGCGTGATCAAAATGTTCTTTATTAGAATCAAAAGTTATTTCCTAGACTTACATATGTGTAGAAATGTTTACATTTGTGGGATGGATCCTTTTTGCATTAATCCATTTCGTACATTACCTCGTGTAATAGTGTGGGTTGGTTCATCTTTGCCAGGTAAATAATACAAGATATACTTACAAATTGATTTTAGTTTAAACATTTACTACTTCACCAACATTACTTGTCCTGAATAAAGAAATCAGGTTGAGCTCCCAAAGCATCTACTTCATCTATTTTTGCGTTAGGAAAGAGAGTTTTATAGAAGAAAAACTAGTGGTGCTATAACAGCACTTACTTTCGAAATCGATTTCGAGATTTCAACAGAAATACACGTTTTGGGGTCCCCTGATACCTAAAAAGTGGATTTTTTCAAATGTCCGTCCGTCTGTCTGTCTGTCTGTCCGTCTGTCCGTCTGTCTCTGTCCGTCTATCTGTCTGTATGTCTACCTGTCTGTCTGTCTGTCTGTCCGTCTGGTGTATGTGAACAACACTAGCGCCTAAACTCTGCGTTCTATTTTTCCTAACTGAATAAACCCCTGGTGATCTGGCCTGAGTCGAAACTCCGCGATTTTGAAAAACATTCATTGATTTTTGGGGGTACTTTACATGAAGACATCCGGACATTTTCAAAATTTTCTAAAAAAACGGCTCCAAATTTTTCTTTTAATTTCTTGTAAGAATAGAGTAAAATACGCTTATAAAAGTGGCATTGGTCCGATTTTCACGGTTAACTCTGAATGTTTGAAAATTGCAATTGTGTACATTATTTTCGGCGTCTCCCAAAGCTACGAGATCGAAGACAGATTTTTCCTACAAATGAATTTTGCTGTCCATAAATTTAAGATTTTAGTAGTTTTCACGCAATAGTGCGTGTAATATTTGCAATTTTAAAAAATAACAAAATCCAGATTTTCTCAATAATGGCTCCAATTTTTTTCTTTAAATTTTTGATAGGATTAGTGACAAACGAACCCTATAGGATGACATAAAAACCATATTGCTCTATTCTTTTGTTTTTTTAATTACAAAAATGTAATTTTTTATTTCTCTCTCACGTCTGTAATACTTACATTAGAGGCAATTTCTTCACATTATTGTATTTATGAGTACATGTGATTTAAATAATGTCAAATAAAGTTCCTCGAAAACTAAGCAGTTTTCTGTGGAAACGAGCTCAAAATTCCGCATTTTCAGAAACGCTAAAATGCTATTTTCTAAAAAATGGCTCATAATTTTTTCTTTAAATTTTTTCAACGGATAGTGCTGTTTGCACTGTTTAACGTGACATAAAGTGGATTTTGGAGTGTTCTTTTGTTTTTTGCAAAAATTACAAAAATGTAATATTTTTGAAATATCTTCTACGCCGTTAACATGCACATTTCCATCAATTTGTATATATTATTGCATTTGTGAGTGAAAATGCTTTAAATGACTTCAAATGAAGTTTTTCGAAAACTCAATAGATTCCTGTGAAAAAGAGCTTCGAATTTTGCATTTAGAGTAATGCTTAATCGCCGTTTTCTTAAAAACTGCTTCAAATTTTTCAATGAATATTTCTGTTTAAGACAGCGTTTTACTCTTCTTTAATATTTTTGAAGTAATATTTCGTTTCTACTATTAGGAAACTGAAAGGTTGAGAAAATATCCAAAAAATGTACTTTGGGCGACGATTGATGGCAGCTGGTCAGAGAATGGAGCAAGACCTTAAAGCCACAACACAGCAAGGAAATTAGAAAGAATTGCTACGAGCAAGTCTGTTCCATTCTGTAGCTCCTCGAGTTCGTTCTGCGAGGTAGAGTCAAAAAGTTTTCGGACTCGGTCAAAATATTTTTGTTTATTAAAGGTACTGTAACTTAAATTCATTTACCTATAAAATACTCCCTTTCTGTATTTAAACACTTTCCCAACGTTTGTAAAATTATTGGGAACAGTCCTGAAAGCCATTTCTCGATAGCTCCGTATGCCGCATTTTCCATCACCCCTTCAGAATTAGCGAATCGTTGTCCTTTCATTTTCATTTTTAGCCAGGGAAGAAGTAGAAATCGGCCGTTGCAAGGTTGGGTGAATAGGGAGGGTTCAAGAGTGGTTACGATACGCTTGGTGAGATAATTTTTCGCCAGTAATGCCCTATGGGCTGGGGCATTGTCATGGAGTAGGATCCAAACGTTTCCTTCCTATTTTTCTGGACGTTTCCTCCCGATTGCATATCGTAGGCAGCGAAGAATTTCCGCGTGGAAGTTCTTGTTGACAGTTTCACCATAGAATTTTCGCCAATGGTCATTCTTCTGTTCGCACTGATGATACGACGAACATGCTCATTGTTTTCGTTTGTGGCGGAAGTGGACAGGCAGTCGTTGCGCGGGTTATCTTCAGCACTAGCGCGACCTTCACGGAAACGTTTATGCCACACGTATACTTGCGACCAAAGGCGGAATTTAGTGGAGGGGGCAAGAGGAGACAACTGCCCTCCCCCCTCCCAATATTAGGACAAATTTTTACTTTCTCACACTTACGTAAGAAGGGCCAGTATTGTAATCGTGCGCCGGAAAAGGTTTAATTTTCGACACAAAAAATCTTATTGCCGGGCCCTGGTAACGAAAACGTGGATAAATCCAGTTGGTAAGTATAGAAAAAATCCTCTAACAAGTGGTGTAGCCATAATTCATATTTTGTGTGTCCTTGATACCGAAAAATCGATTGACGGCAAAACGTCTGTCTGTCCGTCTGTGCACAACGCTGGCGCATAAATCGTTCAGCCAATTTTGTCCAAAATTGATATTCCCCACACGTTGTGGCTGATGTTACGGCCCCTGGAAAGGGCTTCGGACATTTTCAAATTAAAAAAAAATCTCCAAAATTTGTGATTAAATTTTGTTGTTGGATAGTGGGAAGTACGTTTAAGAGAATAGCGCAGGTAACATTTTCGTTGAAATCCCTGATATTTCGAAAATTACAAAAATTCAAACTTTTTTCGGCGACTCCCCACAACTAATAATATTGAAAATAGAGATTTTTCCGTAAAAAATCTGTTCCTTATAGACAGATTTTGAAATAAGTCGTGTTCAACTTTTCGTAAACATGAGTAGTTTTCGTTTAATTTTGCCTGAAATATAAGCAATTTTAAATTTTTTCTTTCAAAAAACTGCTTCAATTTTTTCTTTAAATGCTCTCCGCCTATGAGATAAGGGGCGGTAAAAAATATGGTGCTTGTCCCATTTTCGGGTATTGCTTGGTTTCTCGAAAATTGCGAAAAAAAACTACAAAATTGAAGATAGAGACTTTTGCCTCAGACAAAATCCTTTCTAAAAAATCAGCTCATTAAAAATGGTCACGTACTTTTGTTTGAAAAAACTAGTAGTTTTCGCGAAATTTCTGCTTGAAATTAATGAAATATATACGGTTGTTCCACCAACTGCAGGCCACGAGAAAAATTCTCGGAGAACAGAAATGGATCCAAAGGATATGAAAAATAATTAATTTAATTTTAATTAAAACTTCCTAATAAAAATCCCAATATTATATTTTTACTCTATTCAACATTTTGTACTCTCAAAGTATTGATGTATTTCTTTCAAGCAATCAGCAAAGCTTAATTGAAATTTGCGCTACAATGCGGCAATGGATATTTGAGAAGCTCATTGTTGTTGAACGTCGAGATAATGGCGGTGATAAGATAAAGTTGCTTTATTTAGTCGAGCTTGTGTTTACAAATTAGACCATTAGAAATTATTCGAATCCTATTTAATAATACATATTTTTATCCGTGTTGCGAGGTATAGAACATAGATATTTTCACTGAACGAAAGGTCACTTTTCAATGCATATTTCAGCATGTCACCAGCAATACATTCCATATTACAGACTTTCAAAATTTCAACGAGTATAAAGCAATATAGTATAACGTCAATTATTCGCTTTTTTAAAATAAAAATTAGGTTTGCTTTTTGAGTAATATTTTTGTGAATTGAAAATTAAACAAAGGCTTCCAAAACTTAAGAATATATTTTATATTTTTACATGATAAACACTTTGCTTTTTCTCGGCTATAGAACGTTAAAGAGTTCGTTTTACTATTTTAAATGTTTATTATATTAGATGAGTTTGCTACAGACACTAGTTTATAAAAATTTTGAAAAAAACAACACTGAATCACATTATTATGAACTTTATAGTTTTATTTTCCTGCGCTTCGTTTGGGGCCGTGTCAAATTTAATAAGGCGACAATAAATTAACTTAATATTACAAACCGTAGAACATTAGTAACTTAATTAGTTTATTAGTGTTAGAGTTAGTTGTTTATCATAAGTGTATGATGTACTATGACTAAACGACAAATAAGTTGAAATCTGAATCTGAAAAGAGTTTCAGATGATGATTTGTTTAGCAGAACACAAAATCTGATGTTCCCATGATGCTCGATGGCCGTCGTTTTAAAAGGCGGCAAAAATTTTCTCACAGTTACATGCGCGGCACAGTTCACTGACAAGTTGACACATGCATCCGGGCAGCTCCGCGGTTTCACAGATTGGGTCTCCATCATCAGAAATTGAAATATCTGACTGACGCTCGTTTGGCAACGCTGCAGGCGCCAATTCGGGGAACTTTTTCACTAGCCTGCCAATGAAATAAGTACTCTCATTTTATTTATATTACTTTAAGTTTCATGATAACATAAAAAATATGAAACATTATTATCTATAGGCTAATATTACCGTTATTGATGGAATCACTTTACATTACACAATTGTCATTTCACTTTACACAATTGTGTCAAACTTTTCAGTTGCTGGTAAGTTTTCAATGTGTTTATACATTATCATTTGCAGTTTCATAAGTTTACAAATAATATGTTTATCATTATGGCTAATAATGTAATTAAAACAAAATATTTTCGCTTTGTTTAACTAGGTTAAATTACAATTAGGAAAAATGTAGATGTATTTTTTTGAATAAGTACCAATATCTCTTGAAAGAAACACACAGACCTACATTGAATCATGGATGTCTTAACTCGCCTTTCCTATCTTAGTGCAGTCGATGGGGCGCCAGAAGGGGGTCCACCTTGCAAAAGGTGTAGAAAACAATTTTTTATTTTGTTTATATTGTTATTAGTAAGAAAATCCTAAGTTTTCCACCTCGAAATATTTCGGGATAAGTTTTAATAGCCAAGAAACCAAAAATAATTCGGGCATTATTTTTTACATAATAACTTTTTAATGGTTGGTGTTACCGCAAACATAATTATGCAAAATTATAAATATCATAAAATTCTCTACAAATTTGCTTTATAAATTATTTATCTCAAGCAAATAGTTACAGAGCTACGAGATTTTAAAATTTCATTAAATTTTATCTTTTATTCTGAAGTTGCCCAAAATTACTCATGGTCATGACTCTGAGACATGTAACTGCGATATTACATTTATTTTTGAAGAGAAGTCATTTAATATTTTGTACCAACACGTCGAAAATTTACCCCAGATGCTCTGTTCGCAGTTGATATCAATATGTCTTCTCAATACTTTTGCAGAGGCACGATTATACCGTGCGGCTATCGGGTCTGTAATCTCACTGTATTCGCCCATCAAATCATCAAATAAGAAAGTGGAATTCATCAGAGTTGCCTTCAACGTAAAATATAAAATTTTGAGATGTATGGTCTCATCAACATTAGTGGCTAACCGAAATCCCTTTACTTTCTTCTTCTTGTCGGCCTGCTCGATTTCTTTTGTCAGATATGGTGGTACCATGCTTCTTCTATGACCAAATTCTTTTAGCAATGCGTGTTATTTTCTGATCCCATTAATATTGACGGTTAATAATAATAATAATAATAATAATAATAATAATAATAATAATTATTATTATTATTATTATTATAAAATATATAATAAAATAAAATATAGATTATATTATTATTATAAAAAGGAGAAGAAGAAAGCTTTTGAAGTAAATAAACGGTGTAACTTGTCGGAACGTATACGCCTATCGTCACCTTTATCCGAACTTTCAAACGCGAGTTTAAACTCAGTAAGTATTAAAAACATTAGTATTTAATCGCTTTTTATTTATAATGACCTTAAGAATTCAAAAATACTACATTAGAGAGATCACGAGTAATTTTGGGCAACTTCAGAATAAAAGGGAAAATTTGGTGAAATTTTAAAATCTCGTAGCTCTGATACTATTTGCTTGAGAGAAATAATTTATAAATCAAATTTGTAGAGAATTTTATGATTTTTAAAATTGTGCACATTTATTTTGCGCTAACATCAACTATTATAAAGTTATTACGAAAATACCAAGAATGCCCGATTTTTTTTTGTTTTTTGGCTACGAAAACTTTTCCCGAAATATTTCGAGGTGGAAAACTTAGGGTTTTCTTACTAATAACAAAATAAAAAAAATAAAAAAGTAAAATCTTCTACCTCACCTTTTGCAAAGCAAAATGACTTATCGACTGCACGATTTGAGCATTGTGATTTGTCGCTTCCGTGACGTTTGCCTTTGCAAACTCCTACTACCTTAATTCAATTACAAGGGAACTGTACGACGTCTGAAAATTGAAAGAATGTGGTCTTCGAATGATTTATAAGGTGCTGCTAATTTTAAACAGAGATTTTCAGAGAAAAAAATGCATCTTTTACCAAATAAGAGCTGAAAATAAAATTTTGGGACTACCTTATTTCGACAATCAACAAACAAAAAACGACCACTCGCAGATGACCTTGATTAAGAATTAACTTTCGTATTTTCATCATCAAAATTGGGCGCAATGACCCGAGGAGTAGTCTTTATGGGACTGTTTTTAATGTGTATCAATATAACGACGGATTCAGCGCACACGGAAGTGAAATGTCGCGAAAAAAATCGTCCTCTCAGTATCAAGAGAGACGAGTTCAAAATTGTGGATGTGCAATACGGCGAAAAAATTCTTCTTGCGTGTCATTACTGGTTGGTAGTTAAATTTAAATATATTTTGCAACATATTATGCTTTTATGTAATGCTTCCAATTTTCAGCAACGAGGAAGATGACGAATTACCAAAAATCTGGTATAAAATGAACAATCCTCTAAACAAAAACGTTACGGAGGTGGAACTAGGAATGGCAACGAATTTAACCTCCAATAGAGTATTTGTCACACCAGATCACACACTTGTAATTCAAAACATAAGTCAGAAGGACGAAGGTATTTATTTCTGCCATGGACAAGAAGGAATTGGGAAAGAATTGAAATATAACTACTTGATAAACAGTACGTAACGTTTTTATTATATATTAGTAATGACGTTGAAATCGTTTTCAAAATTCGAAACATCTTAGAAATTTTCTTTTAACAGCAATTTTATCATCTCGACACTTACCAACAGTGGGCAATTTAACACAATGGGTCAATTACAAAGTTCAGTGGTTGCAACCTGCAAATAATATGTTGCATTCTTCTATGGCATTTCGGCTTCCAGAATTACTGTCAAAGAAAATTCATTTTGATGTGTTTACCGAGTGGGAAGAGTGGGGTCCTTGTGTAAGTTGTCATAAGCAACCTGCTGAAAGAAGGCGAATAGGGAAATGTAGACTTAGAGCATCCCAACCAGAAGTAAGTGACCATACCACTTTAGAAATAAAAATAATAATTTTCAACATTGTTCATTAACTAATCTGTATGAGTTCTATGATAAATAACAAATTAATACACACATATAATATGTACTTGTATAAAGTAATACACATATAATATGTACTTGTATAAATTAATGTTATAATATGAAAGAAGCAATTTGCATGAAATAGTGTGTTCTTTTCTCTTTATAAAGGGAAAAATGGGGATGTATGTAAAATGTATAAATTCACCAGATTCATATGAATAAAAAAAAAAATTTTCTTTCAAGTATTCATATCTTCATTCATTATATATTTTATGGTTTTCCTTAATTATCTGAAATATTAATTACTTGATAGTGTGTGAACTGAAAAAAAAATGCATTCCTTTATTGCAGATAAATGGAAAAGATTTATTAGATCTCCCACCACATATCAAATTATTTCTTGCTATATCAGAATTATCTTGCCGATCTTATCTAGTTCGACAAATAGGACAAGAAGTTCTAGGCTTTGCATTGTGGATGATTCCTGATTTTATTCAGACAGAAGAATGTATGGGAGAGTGTACTCAAAGTAATTATAACGACTTGATTTGCATTGGCCTCTTAAAACTTTCCTTTCTCTTCCTCTCTGGGTTTATTTCTCATTTCTAAGCAAGTAAGTCTTTGATGTTATTTAATATTTCAGCAGTTCATAAGATATAACAACATACCTCTGAATATTCTCCAATTACATTTTTACCCTTTATAATTTCTGTGTGATGAAAAATTAATAATTCTCAATGTGTGAAAATTATTCAAAATATGTGAAGAAAAAATTTTGAGTTAAATAGGATATCATGCAGTTGTATTGTATTTGCTCTGTAATATGTATACAAAATATGTACTTGTATATATTACAAAAGTAAATTTTGTGTTAATGTGATACATGAAATATTATGTTAAAGCATTGTTTACAGAATAAGTTTTTTAGTGTAATAAGATGAGGGATATTGTAATAGTTATATAAAAATGTGTTTCAAGACTACAGCTGCTGTGAAGTAGTGTCAGCCTATTAGTTGTTTACTATTATTAGTCCAATAATTGACATGCTTAATGTTACAGAAACTGAAAATATACCTGTATTTTATATAAAACATAGGAAAGTAAAACCTAAAATATTTCTGAAGTTTCCAATGGCAACACACAGATCTGTTTCTTGCCCTGGGTATGTAAAATGAATACAATATTCTGTTACAATACCAAATGTTAATAAAATTTATGTTACATATCCATGATAGTTTTAATATAGTGAATTAATTCAATGTAGGATATTTTTGACTGTTTCAGTATCGGAATTTAAATCAACATTCGTTTTCTTTTCATCTAATAAGGTTAACCATTCAATTTCATATCAAGCTATAGATCTCAAGATCGTTTGTAAACATAAGGTCGTCAATCTTCCTGGACATCATGTAATTAGGGTTATGAACTGCTGATGAAAATGAAGCTTTTATTCCACCCGCAAATTCGAGGCGAAGATGCGGGCGATGCTACAATCTAAAAATTTCACTGCCTGCGGGCAATTTTTGCCTACGCAGTTTTACCGATGGCAATCGTATAAACGTACTGTCGTTGAAAAGAGAGAGGTGGAAAAGTAAACATTTCAAGTTCGCAAGGCGTCAGATTCGATTGTACAGACTTGAGGAACAACGTTTCCTCTAATTAATTTGCCTGAGTTCGGTTTCGCGCGGAAGAATGAACGCAATGAATTAAAATTGAATTTCATATTTTTCTTACCCCAAAAGAATATAGAATTTTATTGATGTGTATTGAATACGGCGGCAAAAATATTTGGATCCATTTATAGCTCAGATATAAAATAGAGACACGAATGCGCGTCGAAACAATAAAATATCTTCGTGGTTCTGATATTTGAAACTTTGACATTCTTCCGTTACGAGGGGAGCTTTACTGGCACATTATTCGAATGGGGGAATGATGAAATGATCAGCTTGAAATTTAAATTAACAGTATGTCTAGCATATGCAAACAGTTTTTGAACTGATGCCGAAGTGTAATAGAAAGTCTTAATTCTTCCTCTGACGTCAGTCCGTTCGAATAATGAGCCAGTAAAGCTCTAATCGTTTTGGGAAAATGTCAAAGTTCAAAATGTCAGAAGGTGGAATTCAGATAAATGAATGTTTAACGTTAGTTGAAAACGGACAGACGCTTGGAAGACTGATAGTTTTCTTTTCTCTGTAAATTCGGTAAAAAGTTATTCGACTTGGCATTTCGGTTACCACTTTCGGTTGGTAAGTACTTAGGCATTTACGGTAATACCTCGTTGGTGTCCTGTTGTCCTCGGAACGACCTCGGAAGTGCACTAGCAAAATCATGTCGATTTCTTCGCCTTCATCTACACATCCTCTTTCTAGAGCGATCATCACAGGAATATATATGTTTACCACGTTTTATTTAAATTAACAACTTTACAGGTATTCGTTTTTGTTAGGAAGTTAGAAATTGTATTTGGGAATATACAATGTTTGTGAAATATTTGTGAAGATTTGTTTTCGTTTCGTGTGCCTGTTCAGTCTCTATCACTATGAACCTTATTTTCATTCTTGTGAAAGAAATGAGAAATTTATTTGTAGTGGTATTTGATCAGTAAAATTAATTGTAAGATATGCTGTGATATTTAATTTTCAGGGCGACACCTTTATCTATTGTTTCCTGGGAGAAGGGAAAAGACACTCTAAGGCTTGATTTACCAGAAACACCACTACTGGTTGATGCTTTTGGCACCCTATTGTTTGAGAATCCCACTGCAGATGCAAGCGGCAACTATTCATGTTACATCAATGGAGTGAAAATCCAGGAAATATGGATTTCGTTTTATACGTCGAAAGAATTTATTAGTCAAAGTGGGTGCAAAGACGTTATATCTTTTAATTTTAAAATCAGCCAATAAAGTCTTCTTTTGTTTTATCTTTTTATATTTACATTTTTCAGAGACTCAGCGTTATTTCATATACCTCGCTTTCTTGCTGTCCCTGTCTGGTATTTGTTATTGTGGATGTATAATTAAGGCATGCTTCCAAAGAAAACATTTCCCCGATGTTGAAGAGGCCGAAGCCCTTGTGCCGTATAAAGTTCAATGGGTTTCCAGAGCTAGAGAATAAAAAGTTCACTAAATATCACTCACAAAAGACAATTTACTAAAGACAAATAACGAATTCTCCGATAGAATTCGGAAAATTATCTTTCCAATCTCATTCGTACTCAAAGATCAATTCTGTGGATATAGTGTCTACGAGAATGGAAAGTGGGTGGGAGTGACTTACAGCTCCAGGTAACGGTACCTGGTCTCGGGGAAGGGGGAAAGAAACCAGACAGCCTTCCGTGCAATGCTCCTCCTCGAAACAGGAATGAAGGAAGGCGTGTGATTCTGATAAACGTCAAGAACCGATCATTGAGGATCTCAGGATCCCGAAAAACGTCAATAATGAATCTATACAGTAGTAACAAGTTTACAATTGTTTTCGTCGTCCTGTCTCTCGCAATATCAACAGAAGGTATGTAGAAATGACAGCTGTCACAGCAGAAAACAGATCCTTGTTCTGAATTTCGGGAACGCAGGTATTTGATATTTAGTGGGACACGATGCTCCACGTTTTAAGGCGAGGTCATAAAAGATTACATTAGTTACAACGTACATACAAAAAATAAAAAAATACAGGAGTTTATTCACAATTGTACAGCATTGTTGTTTCAACGACCTTGATCTTATTGTTCCGCGTTGAGTCAGTGATCAGTAAATAGAGACTATTTTCGGTCGTCACGAACCAATGCCGGAAAAACGCGAAAATATGCATGTTATGAATTGCGTTAAAATAGTTAATAATCTCTCTCTTGGTGTAGAAGTATTGTTCAGGCTACAAACGAAATAGTGTTCTGGAATGGAATGTGTTGCACCCTCAAAATAACAATCTTTAGAAAAATTTCTTATAAAATTTTGAAAAGAAGCTACTAGATTTTAAATATTCAGTGATTCACTTTAGTGACAATGAAGTTTTTAATTTCATTAATTTCTTAAAAATGTTTTGTGGATAAAGTTCAATTGTCAATGAAATTGTCATTTAAAATATAAAAAAAGGGAAGGGCAAGTTTATGAGCTGTTTTGAAAAAGCAAAATGATTGGTTTTGGGAAACTAATCTATAAATGTATAACTGAAAAAAAGTAGTTGAGAAATATTAGTTTATTATTAAATTTTAGTTTTTATTAAACGGAAGCAAATATTTTCTTTTCAATTCTTGCCAAAAATATTTGTTACTACCTATATTCATAATTCAACTTAATATATGTACAACCCAGGATGGGGATCCCAGAGATCAAGAAAACATGCACAATCACACTTTTTCTCATAATACATCGTACAGAATTTTTATCTGTTTTTGATGTAAAATAAATAAATAAATATTAACAATGAATTAAATCTATTAACAAATTTACTAAAAATATGTACAGGTACAAGATTTATCTCTTGATGAAATATGAATGTCCTTTATATATTAGAGGCAAATAATATTTTTCTTTGTTTCATTGACAGTTGTCTCTTTGTACATTGCATCACTAACAAAGTACACTGATCACATATATCCAGTGGTGCCCAGGAGGGGGGGGACATGAAATGTGGGAGAAACTTTTGTTTGAAATAAGGGGCCCCAATGGATCTACAGCTCCAGGTGACTCATATTCTATGGGTGCCCATGCATGTATCAATTTTTCAATAAATCCTCATCAGTTTTTAAGATTAATTTTTCTATTTCTCTACATGAAGAGTTCTTTTTTGGTGAGAAAATTGAAACATTAAAGACAATTCAATAACAAAGACTGTAACTTATTCTTAATACATTTTGTAATATACTTGTTTTAAGATTTGAAATTACTCTTCTTTGAGTCATTTTTTAATAAAATTTTACTTTTAATGAATAATTTTTAAGTTGAACTGCCAAACATATTTTTAAGTATGAATATTGCTAATACTGGTAAAAGAATCTTTTGTTGTTTGTTGCCATGCAATTAAAATTAAGAGGATGTACTAATATTGTGTGCAAATCCTACCTAGGTAGCTAGATTTATTCAAAGAGTGTGGAGCATAAAACTCTTCATTATGAAACCTCATCTTATTATATCGATGCATTCATATCTTTATTTCATAGGGGTGAAATCCACTAAAAACATATGACCCAGACTAATAATATTATTACTTTAATAATACTACAACCATGTTTAATCAAGCAAGTTAGATATTTCATATGTCTGTTATTCATTTAATTTCTTTTCAATATTTCATATGTCCATTCTTTTCAATTTAAATTTATTTATAAATACTAGCTTAATTTCAGTTTTTCTTTTGAAATTTTTTTTTTCTAGCCCTGAAACGATGCTTTACCTGCCGATCCCGAGGTGACCAAGGTTCTTGCAAAGATCCTTTCAAAATTAATGTAACGATGGTTGAAATGGAACGTGGAGTTGATGCTGTTCCTTGTGCATCTGGTTGGTGTGGCAAATTCCTTGAAGGTGGAACAACTTACAAAGATGATGGTAAAACTTTGCAATTAAAATTGAATTTTGTGATATAACTAGCAAAATTTCTTCCAGAAAGTGATATGGTGCCTTCCATTAAATCTTTATAAATGAAGTTAAAATAATTTGAAATATGATGCTGATGAATCATGAGGATGTATATTGTGAATTCCATTCATTATTCCTGCAGAAATAATGTGTGCTACATATTTTATGATTACAATTAACTTTACTCTAAGACAGAGGTTCCCAAAAGGGTTGATATTGATCCTTTGAATGGGACTCAAAGGACTAGGGAAGGGGGTCAATGATGATACTGTGTCAATTGGGGTTTGTCAGTCAAATATACATCAGCAACTGATCAGTATAAACAACATCAAGATTCCATTGACTACAAAACACTATTAATGAACTTCATAATTAATAGCTTTCTTAGATAAAATTCTAAAACTAATAACTAATAAATCACAAATTTACTTCCCTTTGAAATTTCACATTGTTCCCATTAATGAGTATCAAACTTTTGTGCAATTAGAATCTGTGATTTTATTTCTGGAAACGCATTTATATTTGTAAAATTAAAAATAATAGTTGTGGAAAAAATTAATAAATTATATGTCTGATAAACTATTCTTTTTCAAAACTCTTGCCTGTATTCTTCATTTAAATAGTTACCTTTAAGTCATTTATGTGCAATTATTTGTGTAATGATAATATTGTAAGCTGTATTTTATAAAAAATGAAGGGGATTGATAAAGCAAATCATTTTTTTAAAGAAGTTGATCCAAGAAATGGATGGGGGATCTGTTCTCTAATAGAAAAATGGTTTGGAATTTCATAATTATTTATTTTGATGATTATTGTATTTCATGAGTATTGTGTTGTAAAACAAGCCTAGGTACCTGACAATAATTCAGTTTAGAAAAGCAATCAGTTAAATCAATATCTACTAACAAGCCAAAAATATTAAAGTAATTGCTTGAACATTTCTCATATTTTGTGCAATAATTTTCACAATTCTAGTTTTATGGATATTTTCTTAAATGTAAATATTGTTTGCAGTCTCTTGTTTTTAAATTTTAAAAGTTACTTTAGTTACAAAATGTTGATTTTCCAATGATCTAATAAATATTATTCCTAGAAATAAATTCTTGTATCAAATAATAAGGTCCTAGAATTTTATTGCTTATCAAAAAGAATTTTTTATTAATATATCTAATGTCAAAAGCAGTTAAAAACTGTGCGATATATTATGGGGAGGAGTGCAATGTGTGCATGATTTCTTGAACTCTAGGACCTCTGTCCTAACTCACATATCTATTAAGTTGGATTATTAATACAAGTAGCAATGAGTGCTTATGAGGGAAGAATTAGTATGAAAATATGCACTCCTGTGTAATAAAAACTGTTTGTAAAGCAAATCAGGCACAGATTTTGGCTAGTATCCCTCATGCTCTATGTGAAGGAATTGACTTACTCCTGGATGAAAATAGAGAACAATTATTTGAATATCTACTTTCCCCACAGAGCTCAAGAAAACATGCAGAGACAGTGAAGCTACATTAAAGTCCAGATGCAAAATAAGGGGGTCATCTCTGCATTTTCTCAAAGGATCAGGGAGATTGGATGAAAAACCTGATTGAGTTGGGGTGATAGGTCGAGATTGGGTGTTTTGTAATAGATATGTTTATACTGATTATAAATGTAAGAAAATCAGTTTGTGTTCAGAATGTAATTTGCTATTGTTGACAATGTTGGCAACTTAGCATTGGAACACTTCTTTATTTACAAAGTTGTTTCAAAATCTTTGTCCCATCAACCAACTTTGATCTCATTAAGTGGAGTGTGTTTGTCAGCTCTGTGCAATTTTGCAGTGAAATTACCCTTTGAATTAGTTTTGAATAGTTTGAAATGGTTTTGAGATAGTTTTAATTTCAATGGATAAATTATTCTCTAAACTATTTATTCTATAGTATTTCCTCAATATGAAGGGGTCAAAATTTGCCATCATTAATTTGAACTGTTCACTCAAAAAATTAATATTCTTTTATTTCTCATTGCAAAATATTCAGAACTTAAATTTGACACAGCAATATTGGAACGTATTACCTTCAATATTTTTTTAGAAATATCTATTGTCAGCAGTGTATCAGGCACGATAAATTAAATCAATATTATGTCATCCGAAATAAAATAAATGTTTGGACCCGATCAAAACAAACTTTATTGACAGGCTTTATAAATGAAGTTCTTACAATTTTTTTTTAGTTATATGTAATTATAATAACATCACAAAATGGCATATGATTGAGAAGATATGGATTTGTCTTATAATTCTTGATTTATTCACCCAGCAGTGATCCAGCAGAGAATTTTGATTTTACTGTTCTGCATGCATTTTCAAAGTAGCTCAGATTTTAGTTGTTCTAGCCCTATCTTTCACAGTTTTCATCCCACATGACTACATTTATCAGAAAGTCGTGAAACAGACAATTTTTGTTAGGCCTGTTTCACCAAAAGCAAATTTTAATTATTGTTAATAATGGATTAATCCTCTGAAAATTGATTGATTTGTTTTAACATATTTTAGTAGACTATTTGTTATACAAATATTATGTTGGCATTCTTCATTTGCCAAGGTTTGCAGCCAGTATTGAGACAGCATCTTTAACTGTGGGTGAAGATGTAGTTTTATGCTTGGAGAGCTTTGCAAATTTACAGCATTCGTTGATCTCTCTGAAACATTGATAGAAGCATGAAATTAAATATGTTTGTGCCTTTAGCAATGTTTTAGAATGATATTTGAGGGATATTAACTGAGGAAAAATTATTTTTCATTGAGTTAGAGTGAAAATTGTTATTTCTTTGTATTTGACTATTTACTGACATTTAATTCATGCATTTTACATCATTTTTGATACCTTGTTATGAAATAATTCCTTGAAATTAATATTTGATGCATCCAATGCAAAGGCATGGTAACTTCAAAAGTGTTCCTACCTTATATATATTTCATATTTCATAGACACATATTCAACCTAAAATGTAAACTTTACAAAATAAGACAATAGTCAGAAAAACAAAAAATATCCAAAACAGATTTTCAGAAAATCCAAAACATGTCAGAAAGAAATTTGAAATACTAATAATAAATACAAGCATTTATGATTTGCATAACAAACATTATTTTTGTATTTTTAAATCTTAATATTTTCTGTTTTCAACAGATTATGGAGTAGCAACACAACGTCTCTGCCTGCAACGGGGTCCATCAGATGATGAAGAGCGCTGTGATTACACTGTATGGAATCACAAAAAAGTTTATATGTGCTTCTGCAAAGGAGACTTATGTAATCACAGCCCTCTTTCTACTACAGCATCTCTTTCGTTAATAATTCTGGGATTGGGTATTTTATTAAAAATCTAAAAATTTGTTCAAATAGGTATGAAAATTAATAGTCATATATTTCTAAAGGAACTGAATTATCAAAAATTTGAAAACTATTGTATGCCAAATGATGTGACATTTTCATAAATGACAATAAAAGTCTACAAAATATATAGCAGAAATACAAATGTAAATGCTAGTACTTGCCAATTTTTAGTACAGAAATTTTTATAGAAGATATTATTCGTGAATAACTGTATTGTATTCGTGTATAACTGTACTGTAACTGTATAATTTGTTCAATCCATATTCCAATGAAAATTGTTCCCCCCCCCTCATGCCCTATAGGCCTACTATGACTTATATGATAAATTTCAAAATACATATCTGAATATTTAAAATTCTTTAGTTATATTTTAACAATATTTTTGTTAGAATGGGCTGTGTCTTGTAAACATATAATATTAATGTATGAATGAGTAGAAAATCAAGACTTGAAAATATTAGTGAGAGTATCCATTTTTGTCATTGATATGAAATGTAGAAAGTTGGAATGATCTCTGACTTTGTAATGTAAGGTGTAAATGTTTCTTATGCATAGGCGTGTGCAGCCTAAAACAAGGGCATCCGGCAACTACATTTCTGGGCTCCTTTTTCTATTAAACTGTTTTACTTACATATGATATATTTTACTAATAAAGTAAATAAATAAAACATTCTTCAAGGAGAATGAAATTATTTTTTTAATGATATAATTAAATTGATTTAATTTTTTATTGAATAAAATGATTTTGTGTTGAATCATTTACAGGGTTGTCAGATAGCTTGGACAGCCTCCTCCCTAAATGTCAATTCACCACATTGCCAGGTTAAAAGGGGAAAATAGAAATTAATCATATTTATGGATTTAAAATATTTTATCACATAAAGCTATGGGGTCTCTTTCAAAATTTTCTGGTGGGGGGTCATGCCCCCTCCCTTCCCCACCTGGCCCTCCTTATGCGCATGCTTATGTTCTTTTGAGATGGAAAATGTGGTATGAACGTCTGGAATGTGTTACCAATGATTTCAACAAAACCTGAGAATGTGTGTACAAAATAAAATACTCAATTTTCCTGAGGAATTTTCCTAGAGGAAAAATATCTTTTACGATAGATTCTTTTGTCAACTGTGTCAGTTTTGGAGTCCAATAAGAATGCTGTCACCATTAAACTGAGAGACTAATCTCTAATAGAGAGTATTCTTTTGTGAATTAATATCTAGGAAACAATCACATTATATTTCCAGCCTAAATCTTACCTTTTCATTTTATGAAAAGAACAAAATATTTTTCTTACAATTATTTTGTGCCTTATCAAAAGGCATGTGTTCAGATATTAGTGAATTCTACAGAAGTGTTTTAATGATAAGATGCTGTGTTAACTTTTGTATTGCAAATTATCTTCAAAGATAACAAATATTACAAAAAAGCCATATTTCATTAATAAATTTTGCAGGATTATAACTGTGACTTCTTTTCTTAATTTACCTCACTTTGTCACTCTAAAAATTTAAGCATGGGCATTTATTTTACACAAGTGAATAACATTAGTATATTACATTATAAAAAGAAGAAAAAATCATTGCTAGTAAAAAATACATTTATGGAAAATTAGATTCATTTTTATATCTCTTAAAATGTGAATCTGGAGAAATTAAGCAAAGATATCTGAAAAAGTCAAAGTTACAAAATTAGTCATAAATAAAAGAGCAAATTTGAATTTTCTGCACATGATGAATAGTGAACAAACCGGTCTGTATTTTTGTGAATGTCTTTTATTACAAAATTAATAGGAAAAGTGGCTAATTTCTAGAGAAAAGGTCTGTATATCAAAACTTAGAACAGCAGAGACACAGAATGAAAAACTAAAAGGTAAGCTTGCCGATATTGACAAAACAGGGGACTATAATCCATTTTTGTTGTCAGTGAACTTGAGAAAATTTACAATAAGTGAACTATGAACAAAATTATACATTTTTTTTGTACAATGAAAATGAATTCCATTCTCATCAATTTTCTTTTTTCCCTCCACACTATCACTTTCACTGATGAGTCAGTGATGAATGACAACCAAGATAAATATAGTGTGAGATCTGAAAAAGTTTGTAATTTGTGTTACAAGAAAATTGTTGAAGTTATGTGTTCCAAACTTGTCTCAGTAGCACAAAGACTATTTGTCTGTAGATCTTCTTTCTACATTTTTAGGATGCTGCCAACTTATACCATCAATTATCCCATCTGAGCCACCGACCCATTCATAATAATTTAGCATTCACCTTTTATTATTACCCTTACTAGGATCCATACATTGGAAAGAAAAGGCAAAATCACCAAGGTGATTACCTTCCCAGGGAAGGGAAGGATGTGAGCCTGCTTCCTTGTCTATTTTTAGAAATTAAATATGACAATTATTTGTCATAATTTCTTTCAAAACTTGATGGGTGCTAAGAACTAGAAATATCATATTATTAAGTGAAGTATCATGAGTTTGTTTAAGATGAATGAACTGAGTTTATATTTATTATTAACTGATTTCCATTCATATATTTAAAATCTGAATACCTGTTTAACACATTGATAAATAAAATATTCTTTATTAATTATTTCTGTTGGTTTCTTTTTTTAAGACAATCAGAAACCATTTACTGTGTGATTATATAAAATAAATCAATTATAGTTCAAGTATCATACAATACATTGTATCTTAAATGATATACAGTATGATATTATAAAATAAACCAATTGTAGTTCAGGAATCACACAATGTATTGTTTCTGGTAGTCAAAAAACAGGAACCATAAAAAGGAGTTGATAAATAATATAAACAATGAGACTTCCAAGTATATTACTTCTAAAACTATACCTCTAAAATGTGAAGTACATCAATTATAGTTCAAATACCATACAGTATACTGCATCTAATGAAAAACTAGGAACCAACGGAAATAATTAATGAAGAAAATATACACTTATTTTCTATCTTTAAAATATTATTTCTTTTACAAATATGTTCCAACTATTTTGTAAATACTGATGCTCAATAAGAAGAGAAGATTTTGACCGAAGACTATGAAAGAATTACCAGCAATTTTAGATTAGTCATTTCAATATAATAAATGATGATGATGCTGATGATCTCCTCAACCCCAAGGTTGATGGGACTGCAGTCAGATAAAGGAGCAGACTTGTGGTTTTATATTTTCCCTCTTTGTAGGTAGGTGTTCACAGTGGTGTTTTGTCATTGCCTTCTGATAGACAGATAATGTTATGTGTGATCATGAGGGGTGAGTGATGATAATGAGAAAATATGAATGTTATTGGTTGAGCTGAAGTTGTACATGCGATACATGATGGAATTAAAAACCAAACATGAGAAAATACTCATGCCGCCTTATGCTGAAGTCGAACAGCAGGCTCCTTCCCAGCAAACCCACCAGAAGCAATTGGTAGCCTATAATGTTTGAGTCATACCATTTCCCTCGTTTTCATCCTTAAAGCAATTGGTACAAAATTCACTTTCTTTTTCTATATTATATATGAAAGAAATATCATGGTACATGTCAATTTTAAAGACTGGGCTTGGATTTTATCATTGTCTCATTCAAAAAGTGTAGGTGCAGTACATTATTAATGTATAATTATATTCTTGGAAAATACTTGTGTCAAATAAATTATTTATGAGAGCAAATTAGTGGATGAAAAATAACAAGATGAGGCAGAGGCAGATAAAGAAAGAGATGAGAAACTCAAGAACATTTTGTCAGTAATTAAGAAACTACTGAGATTGCTAGGAAGAAGCTATAAAGCTCTGAACTAGCTGTAAATGGTTCACAATGATGATTAGTTTATGCAGGGCTAACTTATATCAGTCTTGTTAAATAATGAGTATACTTTTTAATGAATTCAGAATTATATATTTTAAAATATATATCTTAGATTATTATATTTAAAGATAGTGAATGATTCAGAAAGTCAGCACTAATTATTCTAAGATCTAATCGTACAGTAATCTTATTATCACCTCTGGAAGGAATTTATTGTACTGCAATTTTATGAAATGATTAAATAATTCATTCATCAAAGTGAATATACAGGTCTACATTGTTCGAACGTAACTAAGTGTATTTTATTAACTGATCTACAGAATCAATTCTGAATAGCTTTTGTAAATAGATTTCAAATTTGCATATTGAATGAAAACTTATATTATAGCCTCATCCATAATTTTATTAAATATTTTCTGGAAGCTGAGATATAATAAGTAAGCATACAAAAAACAAAATTGAATCTGTCAAAACATTTCAAACACTGAAACTCTTGATCATGTGATGATAAAATAATAACCAATATCTCGTTTTAAAAGGAATTTTCTATAACTTATGACATTGGTGTAAAAGAGAGCTGGAGGACAAAGTTTGCAGAAAAAACTTGTGGCAATGAAGCATTTGTTGAAAATTTTAGATTTTCGCTAGCAAATAATACGAAAGATACTGGGAATAGCTAAGAAATGAATACCAACAATCTGATAACTTAAATTATTATATTATTATATCTGAATTCTGTAAACCTACATTTTGAATACAGAAACTTTTTTTAGTGATGAACCATTTTCTATATAGATATAATCTCCAATGTGGAGCAGAGAAGGAATCAAAACTATGCCGTGTGAGTGGTCTTTATGATTTTGATATGTTGAGATATCCAGGATCTCGAAAAAAATCCTAAAATATCTATATGACTAATTTTCAATGCACACACAATTTGATAGAAAACCAAGCAGCCTTTGGCAATGTGTGAGGTGTCTTTGGATTAGTTAGATATTCAAGAACTCAGGAAAACCACAAAAACTATGCAACTGTTACGATTTTAACTAAATATTTTATAATGTTATTCTGCCTATTCTCATAATTTGCATTCTTTTTCTCAGTGTGTCACTACTTGCGACACACCTGACGTCATACGACGGCAAGGCTCCCAGGAAGAAGTAAATATACTGTATTTTTCTATTTTCTGTTTTCATGTTTTATATTTTTCTTATTTAATGTATCCGTACCAAAAAATTTCTTTCCAACATAATCTACCAATTCTGCAGCGGTTACGATATGGGTTTCACGTTGCGCAAAATAAGAAAATAAGTTTTTTCACTTTGTAGCTGTATTTGCAGTGGTTAGTATGTATACATATGGAAAAGTCCCCAAACTCTCGAGTTCTCCGGGCTCCAGGAGGGCATATAGATTTTATTTCACGTGATCTTAAATTGAAAAGTATAATAGTATTTTATAGCCGTGGAGCTGCGAATAGCGAAAACCGGGCCGAAGCAAAATATGGGACATTTTGGAGTCCCCACAAAGTTTTTCAAGACACCGGGACAGAAATCGGAACAAGTGGTGCTACAACAGCACATACTTTCTCGCATTATTTGTAACTGCTATGCAATATTATATGAATATACAAAATATTCGAACATGCAAAAGTGTTTTCAACTATCAAACATTCTTATCGAGATTCGAACTCAGGCCCTCTGAGTTTACTCGTCGAGTGCCCTATCTCCACGCCATAGAAACAATCTGACGTTTCAACTCGGGCCGATGCTAAAAATATATATTTGTCCCTAGCTAATATTTCCAACACGCAATTTTCGAAAATTCAGCGAGAGTTTCGAAAACGAGACCTAAGCCATTCTTTTAGGCATCCCTTGTTTTATACAAGGAAAAAATTAAAACAGTTTTAGAGAATTTTTTTTATAATTTGCATTAATTCCAACCAGAAATTTCGTGAAAACTACTAGTATTTAAAAAAAAATATTTTACATGACCTTTTTTTAATGAGCTGATTTTTTAGAACAGATTTTGCTTGAGGCAAAAATCTCTTATCTTCAATTTTGTAGTTTTGAACTTTTAACTGTTTGCAATTCCCGAAAACAGGGAGAGTTCACCAAAAATGGAGTTGGTACAAATTTTTTTACAGCCCAATGATACACACGAGGAGAAAATTTAAAGAAAAAAATTTGAACTGTTTTTGATTTTTTTTAGAAATTACACATTTCAAGCACAAAACAACTCGTATTGTCAAAAATCTGTAAATGATTTTATTAAAGAGCGAGTTTGTAGAACGTACTTTATTTAAAGCAAAAATTTCTAACTTCAATTTTGTAATTTTTGAAATGATAACCATTTCCAATTTTCGAAAATACAGAGAATTCGCCAGAAATGAAACTGGTATCACTTCTGTTATAGTCGTTTGATAGATACGCGGAGAAGATTTAAAGAAAAAATTGATGCGTTTTTTTAGAAAAAGAATGTTTAAAAAAAATTAAAAATATTTCACATTAAATTATGCGAAAACTCGTATTTTTGAAAAATTGTACATGACTTTATTTCAAGATCTCGAATTGAAGATCAGATTTCATTAAGAAAAAAATCTCTCTCTTGAATATAGTAGTTGTAACTCCGAAAATAATTCAAGTTGTGCAATTATCCCAAATCCAGTGATTTCAACGAAAATGACATTGCACAATTCTTTTAAATGTTCTTTATGCTATCTGAGGACAAAGTTTAATAAAAAAAATTGGTATCATTTTTTTTAAAGTTTTAAAACGTTGTTGGGGCTTATTGTAAAATACCCTCAAAAACCAAAATATCCTTTTCAAACTCTCAAAGCCTCAAGTTAGTTCACATCGATCGGGGAAGATCAATTTTGGAGAAAATCGGCTGAATGGTTTAGATCGCTGAAGGACCACTGGCCGTTGACCACTGATGGACAGTCAGACGTTTTGCCGTTAGTCGATTTTTCCGTATAAAGAACCCACAAAACACAGATTCTCACTACATCACGTGCCAGAGGAAGTAATTTAACACATACAGAGTGTTAAGAGAGGAAACAACGAAACTTCGAAAATAAGCTCTTAAGTCAATTTTAAGTATATTTTGTCTAATAAACTCCTTCGAGATTTCAAATGGCTGAGCCACAATAAGCACTCAAAAGTTGATTTGAAAAGTTGAATATCATGAGAAGTGGTCTCAAATTGAGAAATTGCAGTGTTATCTACCTATCGTACCCGCATGGGCACAGTAAAATAAAACTCAAGAAATATCAACAAAAACTTATAAAATAATAAAAAATTCACAGCACCAGGGTTAAGGTATTGTTTAGGAAATGTATTACATCAACTTGTAAAAAATTATATTGAATAAAGTAAATTTTAAAAAAATATCGCACGTAACCGATTGAGCACAAGACTATCTGTGCAACAGCCTAAGAAAAAAACTATCATTATGAGCCAAAACTTTCTTTGTCGAATTTGGAAATACGAATGCTGACATTTGTTGTGATTTAATGAAAAACAATAAGTTCTAATTGCATTAACGGAATATTTAAGGAGAAAATTAGAACTTCAGATACACGGAGCGTGCCCATACGGGAACCCAAGACGGGTATGTGTTGGGGAATAATAATAATAATAATAGTAATAATAATAATAATAGTAATAATAATAATAGTAATAATAATAATAATAGTAATAATAATAATAGTAATAATAATAATAACAATAGTAATAATAATAATAATAGTAATAATGAAAGACGAGAGAGAGACTTTCACCTCACCAAAAGTTACAAACAATGGAACACCGCGAAAATGGACAAAGAAAGGCTTCAAAGTGGGATCCAGAGCGGACTGGAGTCTATCCCTAAACCGCCAGCAGGGTCGCCGGACAGGGCACAAACAGAGACCCTCGTAGAGGCAACCATGAACCTCATCACTAAAGCATGCGACGCCTCTATGCCCACTAAAAAGCGAGGAAACGGAAAACATCCGGCCTATTGGTGGACAGAAGAAATAGCTGAATTAAGAAAACAGTGCCTCAGACTACGCATAAAAGCACAGCGAGCGCATAAAAGAATAAATCCTCAAGAGTTTTTAGAGCTCTCAGCGGAGCACAAGGCTGCGAGGAAGATACTCCAGAACGCTATCAAGAACAGCAAAATTCAATGTTGGAAAAAACTATGCGCGGAGGTCGATACCGACCCCTGGGGATTGGGGTACAAAATTGTCAACCAGAAATTAAGGGCTCTTGGACCTACAGGCATCCTCAACTCAGAAGATATGACGAGCATAGTGGAGGTTCTCTTCCCAACACACCCAGTGAGAAGCGAAACCAAAGATGAACCGAGGAATATTGAAGTACATATCTTCACCAAGGAGGAGCTGGTAGTGGCGGTATCCTCTCTGAAGAATAAAAAGGCACCAGGACCAGACGGCTTACAGGCGGAAGTTTTCAAAGGAATTGTGGAAACATCTCCACAATTGCTATTGAATATGTACAATACCTGCCTCAAAGCAGGGGTCTTCAGCAGTCGCTGGAAAATTGCACGTCTGGCCCTTGTAAGCAAGGGAAAAGGCGATACGAACACGCCATCGGCGTACAGACCTCTCTGCATGCTAAACGTAGCGGGAAAAATCCTGGAGAGACTCTTAAAGCCACGATTACTTGCAGCAATCGAAACTGCAGGGGATCTCTCTGATCAACAGCATGGATTCAGAAGAGGGCGCTCTACGATAGGAGCCATACGGGAAGTAATCAGAGCCGTCGACAGAGTGATCGAGGCATGCCACGCGGCCCGCCCAATCGTTCTTGTGACTCTCGACGTCAAAAATGCCTTTAACTCGGCAAGGTGGGTCGATATTCTAGAGGCACTAGATAGCACGTTTGCAGTCCCCAAATATCTTACCCGTATGGTAAGGGACTATTTCAAGGACCGTTTCCTCTTATACGAGACAACAAGTGGGCAGAAATCCATGCGCGTTACCGCTGGTGTTGCACAGGGATCAATTTTAGGCCCATATTTCTGGAACTTGCTGTATGACAGCCTTTTAAGGACACAGATGCCAGAAGGTACCATCCTGGTCGGATATGCTGATGACACAGCAGCCATTGTAGAAGCCCGTAGCGTTGAGCTGGCCCAGCTCAGGCTAAACCAGGTGATGAGGCGCGTCAGTGACTGGATGGAAGGCCACGGTCTGCAACTGGCACTTGCTCAAACGGAGATCGTGGTCCTTACCAGAAAAAGAATCCCTACCATCTTACCCATGCAAGTGGGTAAAGAAAGATTAATGACAAAGCCGTCTGCAAAGTATCTGGGGTAACTCTGGATACAAAGCTGACCTACTGGCCACACATACAGAAGACTGTTGACAAAGCCGCAACTACAACTGCAGCACTAAGCAGGCTAATGGCTAACGTAGACGGCCTACGGCCGAATAAAAGGAGACTCCTGATGTCGACAGTACAGTCAATGCTTCTGTATGGAGCCGAATTGTGGGCTGAAGCACTGACTGTAAAGAAATACAGAACACGAATCACAGCGGTGCAGCGTAGGGGAGCGTAGAGAGTGGCATGCTCTTACCGAACAGTCTCCGAAGACGCTATCCTGGTGATCGCTGGAGTTATACCTATTGACCTGCTCGCGCTGGAGCGCAAACGGATATATGATAGGAGCGGAGTCGAAGGAAGAGCGAAAGCGATACGAGAGGAACGACGTAGGACAATGGAGCACTGGCAAGAACGCTGGAACTGTAGGACCAAAGGAAGGTGGACGCACCGGCTCATCAAGCAACTGTCACCATGGATGAAACGGGAGTTTGGTGAAGTAAATTTATTTCTCTCACAGTTCCTGACAGGCCACGGCTACTTCAGAGACTATCTCTACCGCATGGGGAAGGTTACATCACCCCACTGTAATTACTGCATAAATGAATTAGACACCGCTGAGCACACCATTTTCCAGTGCACGAACTGGGAAAGAGAACGCGATAGGCTGGAGGAAAAGACAGGTAGCCTCACGCCAGAAAACACGGTGGAAGTCATGATGAAATATTAGAAGTCCTGGAGCGCAATCTCCCACTTTATAGAGAGCGTCCTGCGGACAAAGAAGAACGAAGGCTGTCTAGACAGTAGTGTATAAGAGGGAACAAACGCAGTGACACCCATCAAGAAAGGCCCCAACCCGAAGTAATGCGAAAGCGGTTCCAGGTTGGGGTCAGAAGAAGAAACAGGTGGTTGTTTTTAGTGCGGTCGCCTATCATGAGGTAATCCCACACTGTCAAGCAACCGGTTTTGCTCTTCGCCTTTTGAAGGTTTTTTTCAACCTGCGCAAAAAAAGTAATAATAATAGTAATAGTAATAATAATAATAAATAATAATAATAATACTAATACTAATAATAATAATAATAATAATAATAATAATAATAATAATAATAATAATGTGTATTTCTGGCGAGGTTCAGGCCATAAGGCCTGCTCACTAGTAAATGAATACCGCTACTAAAATGACCAGTGGTTGTGTACCAGAGATGAATAATATACATCATCTAGCGAAGGTACCGTCACTGGTTTCCGGGAGTGGATATGTACAACAGACGAAGAATAATGAAGATACTGTTTTTGCCTTGAGGCAATTTAAATGTTTTGTAAGGTTTATGTTAACTCGAACTAGTTTTGTTAAAAAAATTATAACCAAGCAAGTTTAATACTCAAGTAATTTTGAGTAAAGTAATAATAGTAGTAATAATTTTAATAATAAAGTAATTTTGATACAATGGAATCCGCGACGCGCTAACTGAAGAACCAGTGGCATGAGAACCAGTGGTATGAGAACCATTTCCAAAATTTTTTCGGCTCTCTTAAAAACGTTTCTGTGAAATATATTTTTCTTAGGCGGGGAAATACCAGTTCTCTGTTTTCTTAGTAACTTTAACTATTTCCATGTGCTTTCCAATAGGCGTTTCACCGGCAAAGGCAACACATATTACATGCTGCTTAGGTGACTTGGTTTTCTCTCAATTTTTGTTCACGAATTTAGTAATACTGCTAATAATGTATCACAAGATCTCATACAAAGAAAGTCATAGTTTCGAAAATGTAACGCGATAATTAGAATCCAACAATATACATGTGAAATGATGCGACATGGTGGGATATTGGGGCAGTGGATGAGTGTGACAGGAAAGAGAAAGTTGAAACTCACATTGTGCTACAGAAAGGCACCTAATATATCAGTTTATTTCTCATTAATGACCCCTCCTCCGAATAAACACCAGCGGCCAATTCACTTCTTATTAAAATAAATTAAGCACATCGATATTGTTCATTTTTCGTATTGATTCATTAATTGATGATTTTGGTAGCATCAACTGCTAAGGTCATTAGATCCGTAAGTATAGTGCATGCTTTTTGTTCGGAAGGTGGCGGTGATCTTCCCCCGTTGGATGGTGAGACCCATCGCCGACCTATCGTCGGCTAGCGGGGTTTTCACCAACTAGGTACCTCCCACCAGCGGGGCACCGCCACAGCCGGGACAAGTTCTAAACTCCCGACCGGTCTATCGGTATGTGCGGTAGTGCAGTGCATGTTAGCGTAAGTGTGTGTAATTAAGGGGTAGGATAGGTCAAGGAATGGAAAGAAAAGACACGCGCGGTCTGTGGCCCGTTTGTTAGGGTGCTGCTCTGGCATTCGCGTAGCATTGATCGGAGAAACCTCGGAAAACTACCGATTAGAGGAGCCGTCCGCTGGAATTCTCCTTCAGACAGCGACAGAACTCGATCTAGCTATCAAGCTGATGTCGAAAATCATGCCACCGTCGGGTCTCGAACATGGGGCCTCCCGGTTAGAGGCACTGCAGTGACATCAGTTGATGCCCTGAGCCACTTCTCCCGATCATTCATTTTCCATACGTATTTGTGTGTTTTATTGATTTGTATATGACTGTCAAAACATGCAAAATTGACAGTTCTCAAATAATTTTCAGTAGGCATCTACTACATCCGAAAATGGAATACCTAAAAATTGAATAGTATGATGTAGACTAGATATCTTGAATAATTAGTTAAATGAGTAATGTCATAATTGCATCCCCATGCCCACCGAGAAGGAGACGTCACTCAGAAGGACCGAACATAGGCTCGCGAGGATCTCCCGCCTTCGCTCGCGCAAATCACCTATTCTGGTCTCTGGCCCTGTGAGTGCAGGGGATTTTGAAGTCGGGAAGTGTCATTGTTCCTTTTCCCGCTGGAATATGAGATCCTGCGCGGATCTACACGTGCGCTTGCGAAGTTTCCCTTCCCAGATATCTCCGCCAGTGGGACATCGCCCCAGCTTGCTTATGCTCTAAGCTCCCGATTTGTCTCCTGACATTGAAGATATTATTGGGCCAGTCGGGGTTAATACGATACAGTAAAAAAATGTGGCTAATGTGGTACACTTTAAAAATTGTTAGTTATTGATATTCGAAATTAACAAAAAATAGCAAATAATAGGAAATATATTATATTATAAATGACTATACAGCAGGAACAGAAAATGTTACAGTATTTGAGCAAGATTTTAAAAAAATGAAAAAATACTGTTAAGACACTAGACCCTAAGGTGTCTCACTATAGCCCGCTCGTTGTTTCCCAATCGAAATTCACTATTTTTCAATTCCAATCAAAATTCATCAAAACTCATCAATCAGATATCAAGCTTTTTCACTTTAGCCACATTTGTCGTATTAGCCCCATCAGGTTGGGCTAATTGGACACACACTTTTGATTTAGTTAGAGTTGCGGTAGGTGTTATTTTTTTTAACACACGTCTTTAGCACCAAAGAGTACACATTCAGTATTTTTTCATGTGTTTGCTATAAACAGTATAGAAGATAAGGTAAAAGTTTGCTTTTGTGTATCTTAAAAGTCCCGACTGGCCCTCGTGCATAAAGTGTAAGGTATGTAAGGGAAAAAGAGGGGCGAGGATAAAGAAGGAAAGATCGCGCTCGGTCCGTGGTCCATTTATTAGGATACTGTTCCTGCATTCGCCTGGCATTGCACGCAGAATTCAGGGAAAACTACCGATCAGAGCATCGGACCGCTAGAATTCTCTTCCTGACAGCGTATACAAGAAATAAAAGGATTAATAAATAACAATTTGAAAATTTTAGCCGCATGAACCGATTGCTTCCAAATCCGAGAGGCAGGGTTGGTTCGCCCTCTACTTCGTCGTTCCGCTTGAGCTGCCTGAGCCGACTCCCCTCCCCCCGGCCCCGTGGCGCTGCAACGACGACAGCGTGCGCGGCGCGAGTGGGGCTCGAATTCCGGCGGAACCCGTTAAAACAGACGTTTATGGCGAAATCATCCAAAGCGCCCGTCGCGGGAGCCAGACGTCCTCGGCGGCGCAGCGACGGCTCACGTCGACTGCGCTAGAAGAAACGGAGCGTGAAATTGGGCCTGGTAAGCCGCTCCGGCGGAGGTTCCAAACGCGGAGGCGAAGGACGGCAGGGTGAGGCGAGGGGTGTGGGGAACGAAGGATGGGGCGGTGAGGCAGTGGCAGAGGCGCCGGAGGGGGGGGAGGGGCGAGGCAGAGATGCGGGATGTGGTGTGATGTGGGTGGGGTGCGGTGGGACGGCATGGAAAGAGGTGGTGCGGAGAGGGAGACGGATTGCGAGGAGAGGCAGCTACGTCAACGGAGACGCTCTGGACAGGACCGTCGTCCGGCAGCGAGGTCAGCATAGCAGGGTGAGGGTAGGGGCCCGGATGAAGGGGATGACAATGGCACACGCTGAAAGCATAATTCATTGAACGAGTGGTGAATCAGGGGCGCGCCAACTGCTCATGTCATTACTCCCGTAAGTGTTGTGCTTGCGTTTTTCTCGGGAGGTGGCGGCGATCTTCACCTGCTGGATGATGAGATCCGGCGCCGATCTACATGTCGGCTAGCGGGGTTTTCCTCCACCAGGAATTTCCCACCAGCGGGGTACCGCGCTACTCAGGTCAAGCTCTGAGCTCCCGACGGGTCTCCCGGCATGTGTGGTTGTGTGGTGCATGTAAGTAGGGGGCGAGGAAAGAACAAGGAAGAGGAAGCAAAGATCGCGCGGGGTCTGCGGCCCGTTTGTTAGGGTACTGCTCCAGCATTTGCTTGGTGTTGCTAGAAAAAACAAAAACACGGAAAACTACCGAATAGTGCAGCAGTCTACTAGAATTCTCCTCCAGATAGCAGCTGAGTTCGACCTAGCTATCTAGCTAGTGTCGAAAACCCTGCCGCTGCGAGAACTAAAAACCTAGGACCTCCCGTTCATAGACACTGCAGTGACATTAGTAAATGTCCTGAGCCACCGATGTCGATCTGAGAGGATGAAGATATAAGGAATGACTGGTGAAGAGTGAGTAAGCAAAGGGTGCGTGAACGAGGGGTGAATGAGTTCCTGGAGTTCGAGTCACGACGGTGGCGGATTTTTGACATTAGGTTGATAAGTCAATTCAGTGGCAGTTTGGAGAATTATTCTAGAGACAGGTTGTTCTGATCGTTACTTTTCCGTGGTTTCTCCGAACAATATCAGGCGAATGACAAAGAAGTACCCTAACAAACCGACCACAGACCGCGCGCGATGTTTCCTTCCCCTTCCCTGTCCTATCCTCACCCCCTTACACGTATTCTTACCTTTTTGGTATCTTGTACTTAGGTAAGTCAATAAACGAAATTTAAAGTTTACTAAACCATAGAAACTAAAGAAACCTCTAAAACTGTCAACGCAGTTACTCAAATTCCCGTTCCACAATCCCATTTTTGCAATTATCGAAATTTCAGAGGTTTTAAAGGCAATCAGGCATAAAGCATGTATTACAAAGCAAACATTGCTCTATCCGAGTAAAAAAAAATTAAAGAAACCATTTGGAGTTTTTGTTTGAAAATCTAGTTTACGTATTTTTTACTTACTTCTTAAGAAGGGAATGTATTGTAATCGTGTGATCGGCTATTTTTCGACAGAAATACTCTTATTGCTGGGCCCTGGAAACGAAAAAGTGACGTATATTGTTTTTGTATGTAGTAAATTATTTCTTCCAACACGTGTATTCAGAATCCATATGTTTTGTTTGACCTTGATATCGAAAAACCGATTGAGGAAAATGGTCCGTCTGTCCGTTTGCCTATCTACCCGTCTGCCCGTTTGGCCGTCTGCCCGTTTGCCCGACTGCCCGTCTGCCCGTTTGCCTGTCTGCCCGTTTGCTCGTCTGCCCGTTTGCTCGTCTGCCCGTTTGCTCGTCTGCCCGTTTGCTCGTCTGCCCGTTTGCTCGTCTGCCCGTTTGCTCGTCTGCCCGTTTGCTCGTCTGCCCGTTTGCTCGTCTGCCCGTTTGCTCGTCTGCCTGTCTATCCTTCTATCCATCTACCCGTCTGCCTGTCTCCCCATCTGTCTGTTTGTCCGTTTGTCTGTTCGCCTCTCTGGCTGTCTGCCTGCCTGCGGTCAACGCTAGCGCCTAAACCGTACAGTCGATTTTCTCCAAAATTGATATTGCTCGATAGATTCAAAGGAAACCTAGGCCCTGCGAGTTATAAATGATATTTTGATTGAAAATACTACACATTAAGCCTCAACATTTTCAATTTTTTTCAAAAAATGACTCCAAATTTTTTTATTAAACTTTGTCCTCGGATGGCGTAAAGGTTTCTTATCAGATTGGGCTGGTCTCATTTTCGTTAAAATCCCTGTTTTTTTCGAAATTTGCTTGCGTTCGGCGTCTTCCTTCTACCACAAAATTGATGATACATTTTTTCCCTAACAAAATCTGTTTTTGAAAAAGTTAGTAGAGAAAGTACAAAAGAAAGTACAATTTTTAAGTAATTTTGCGTGAACAAGTAATTTTGCGTGAAATTCATGCAATTTTTTTTCTAAAAAATGGCTCCAAATTTTTTCTTTAAATTTTCCCCTACGTGTATCAAAGTACTGTTAAAAAGTAGTGCTAGTCTTATTTCCGACGAAATCTCTTGTATTTTCAAAAATTGCAAATCCTGGGGTATTTTTACTTTCTCACCATACTAAATGCTTACGCAGTAAAAAACAGTAATGATATTTCGTGGCAAAAATTGGCGGTTTTTCGACAGCTTGAAATACGAAAGCGTATTGTATTGTGGGAATCCGGTAACGGAAATTTAATTTTTGAAGGTATTTTACGTGAAGACTCAACTTGTCCAAATTTTCTCAAAAGGCTCCAAATTTTGGATTAAATGTTTCGAGCAATGGACGCTTAAAAAGGAGAAGATCTCATTTTGGGCGAACTATCTTAATTTTTGAAAACTGCAAAAGTTCAAAATAATTTGAGTGCTTCCTTACAATTACACTAACGAAGATAGAGATTTTTCCCTATATTACAAAATCCATTTTTCGAAGACGTTTCTTTAAAGGTCATGAAAATTTATTACACATTTTTGAATAGTTTTCGCGTAATTTTGCGTGAAATATAGGAAATTTTTAAACAATTATTCACTCAAAAACGGCTTCAAATTTTGTCTTTAAATTATTCTCTTGATAAGAAGAAAGTTCATTAAAAAATTGTCGCAGGTCTCATTTCCGGTTAACTCGGTGTATTTTCGTAAATTGCAAGAAATTAACGTTTTCAATGTACAATATTGATAATAGACAATTTTTCTCAATGAAATTTGTTTTAAAACAGGTCAAGTGCAATTTTTGTTGAAAAAAGATTTTCTCAAAAACGAATCTAATTTTTAATTTTTTCTCTCGGATAGAGCAAAGGTCACCGCGACGCTTTCTCATGTTTACTCTCTGAAATTTCGAAAATGCAATTAAAACTTGTAGTTTTAATGGTCAGAATATTACTGAAAAATACATGAAAAATACTCATATTTTCAAAAAGGTTTATTTGGCATTATTAAAAGATCTTACTAGAAGATTTAGATTTTATTTAAAAAGTAATGGTGCTACAGCAGCACATATTCTCTCGTGTAATTAGAAATGGTTTCGCCATGTTATTATATCGCACCTTTTATCCTAATAGTACTTCAACCTTCACTTGAAATATTCAAATGATAAAAGAAAAAATTACCCGTGAACTACTAAAATTTTGAAATAAGTTAACAGACTGATTTAAAGATGTAACATTGGAAAACAGATTGCATTAAGAAAGAAGACTAATTTCAGAATTAAGGGTGTAAGTCAGGTTCGAAAAAAAATATAAAAAATACATAAAATGATTTAAAGATCTTGTAATCAGTAGTAGATTAATTTGTAGAAAAAATATCTAGCTTAATATTGTAGGTGAAAGATATGGAAAAATTAAACTTGTGCAATTCTTGGAATTTCAAAGTTTTTGTTAATGAAAATTGAATCCTTTACATATTATTAAGACAACGTTGCTCTATTTGAGAAAAATATTTTAAGAAAAAATGTACCCATATTTGAAAATTTGTTTAGCCTTTTCAAATTGTCACTATTTCATGAAACTTACGTGAAAATACCGGACATGACATTAAAGATATAATTTTGAACAACATATTTCATTTATAAAAATATCTGTCTTCAATAATGTAGTTTTAGGAGGGTGATCAAAAAAAATAATTTTCGAAAATTGAAAGGTTTGAATGAAAATTGGATCTGGTCATTTTTATAAGCATGTATTTCTGTATTGAAGCGAAAAATGGAGGCATTTTTGAGAAAAAATTAAAATGTTGGTCATGTTAAGTACCAAAATAATGAAAATATCCGTTTTAAATTTAAGTGGTCGCGATGTCTACCAGGCAGATGGAGAAATATAAATTTTGATGTAATATTTTTAACTACCTAGGCGCTGTCGTTGTTTACAGGCAAACCGACACATGGACAGCCAGACGGAGAGACTAAAAAAATTTCCCCTGTATCAGAGACGCCCCAAACGTTTAGATGTGCCAAAATATCGACATCAATTTGTTGCAGTATTACATACATTTTCTTATACCATGCCTACCAGAAAGTAAAAATATGTATCTTCAATGATGTAGTTGCAGAGGGACGTCGAAAAACTTTTTAACTTTTCCAATTTCGGATAATTCACAGGTTTTATTCAAAATTGGAAATGTGCCATTTTAAAAGCGTACTCTCCTCTATTCCAGCAGAAAATATAAAACAAACAAAATTTTGTAGTCGTTTTTGAGAACATTTTGGAAATGACGTAGAGCTTGATTAAAAAAATCAAAAATCAAAAAAACTGTTTCAAATTCGAAAGTATGTGACAGGAACATATCTTTATCTTCAATGCAGTACTTGGAGGGCGTCAAAAATGTTTAACCCTAAATGCTTAAAAAATTTCGAAAAATGAATGGTTTTAATGAATATTGGACCTGCCCATTTTATAAGCGTAATTTTCTGACCGAGGAAAACCTTGAATGAAAAAATTACAACCATTTTTGGAAAAATTCCAAAAATATATTAGAAGCCACATATAAAGAACCCCAAAACTTGAAAGATCGGTTTCATATTCGAGGGACTCGACATCATGAGATCGATAGAGGAATATCCGTATCGTTGAACACCCTCTGTATGATGAATGCGTTAATATTGCTTTCTCTATACTGAGAAAATAAAAATTTAATCAAGATTGCCAGTTATAAATTAATTTAAGACATTTTACTGAATATTCGACTAAATAAGTGCACACACAAAAAGTTTATATTTTGCAGGAAGTCAGATTTTGAAAAATGGACTGGTCATTAGTTGATCATCCACGTTGCTTACAGATTTCGTGCGTAAACTACAAAAACGAATTGAAGGCAATCGAATTTGTGATAAAAAAAAAATATCACGGAGAAAGGTGAATGTCGTCGTTGCAGTAAGAAAGTTAGGAGACACAAGTATAGAGAAGCAAGTCGGTAAACATACTACAAAATATATAATATTTATGTATGCATCTATATTTGTACTTCAAGGAGGCTTTGGCTGTGGGTGACAGAATGCTCCAATCCGTCGGAAAGCGACGGCATGAAATTGCGTTTATCTAAAAAAAGGTATACGAGCTCCAAGTTTTGAGTATTCATGTTATAAGAGTCACAAAGACAATAAATGATATGAGTTTAATGTCATTTTGTGAAGTACTGCAGGTTTACCGGCTTAGAAACTGGCAACACAATAAAGGTATGTCTCTCTGCACTAAATTTTCACATGAGAGATATGCACACATAAAAAAAGGAAAATTGGGTTCGTAAAACACATAATGCTGGTATTGTTAGTGTTAATTAATTTAGTCAGATAAACTTTTAAAAATATTGAAAACTATTTGTTATGACGTCTAGTTATTTGTTATGACGATCTATCTCGTAATGGGATAAATAGTATTGTTTACAAATAAAACTACTTGCGTCCACGATTTGGAAAGGCAGAAACAAGACTTGGTTGCTTAGGGAAAAATAACAAGAAATGGGGGCGTTCGGCGGAATAATGGGGGTCTGGCGTAGTCTGGCGCCAGCTGCAGGAGCTTGTGCGGGAGTGGAAAGCAGACGGAGGGGCGATGTGCTCACGGGAGGTAGGAAGCCAGAGCCACTTCAAGGCTACACGAGATCGACGGGGATGTAAAGCTGGATTGACTTACAGTAGTGAAAGTCTCATGAAATCGCGATATAGATTAAACACACTCAAAACGTATACATATAAGCTGCAGAAAATTTCGCTGATGTAATGAAAAGGACACGGGACTCTGTACATAACATTTCTATATCGAGGAGGTAGAAGGCACTATGCTGATTTTTTTTGCTAAAAATGGAACATTTAAACAGAAGTTTTCCAATTTGATTGCCCTTCTTGGAGGCATTGAGAGCAATGTCGAATACATATTAATTACAAGTTAAACAAATAAACCAACATAACTTTTATTCTGATAATAAAAACACTTATACACTACTCTCATGTAAAATTAGGTAAATGTAGTGACATAGTGACTATTACCTACAGATTTATAGAGTTGAAAAATATATATTTTTAGTGGGTCCCTTAAAATAGATTATCGATAGCAAATTAGAAGAAGATTTCGCGATATTGCGAAAAGTATTAAAATAGAATTCTGCAAATTTTCTTTTGCCGACCCTAATTTTACAGGCAACTGACGCGGCAAGTATTCTACGGGGATAGAAGACTGGATACAAATATCATGTAAGGAATCAGCGATTTCACTTTGTAATTGGGAAGAAGAAAAAAGGATAATCACCACTTCTCGCGTAATATCGAATACAGAAGTCTCAGAAAAAATGTTACAAACTTCTACAGGATGTACAGGAATCGACGATGAATTGTAAATGATACATAAAAATTTTGGCCAATGAACATATAGGGCAATTTTATACAACAGAATTACATATGTGACGTTTGGCCCTGATTGTTAGGCAACTCCGTATGATCAGGCACATGAAATCCCCTTGACTGCGTCAGAACGTGACCTACCGAAGCCTGTGCCCACTAAATTGATTGTTAGTGATTCCGGGCGTATCAACTACTGAGGTCATTAGTCCTGTAAGAGTAGTGAGTGTTTCTTCATCGTGAGGTGGCGATTATCTTCCCCCATTGGATGGCGAGATCCGACGCCGACCTACCGGGGTTTTCCCCAACCAGGTATCTCCCACCATCGGAGCACCGCCCCAGTCGGGACAAGTTCTAAGTCCCCGATTGGTATCCTGGCTTGTGTGGTAGTGTAGTGCATGTTAGTATAAGTGTGTGTGTAAGTGCTGAGGATAGGATAAGGAAGAGGAAGGAAAGATCGCGCTCGGTCTGTGGCCCGTTTGTTAGGGCACTGCTCGAGCATTCCCCTTGTGTTAATTGGAGAAACAACAGAAAACTACCAATCAGAGCAGCCGGCCGCTAGAATTCCCATCCAGACAGCGACTGAATTCGACCTAGCTGAAAAGCTAATGTCGAAAATCCTGCCGCGTCGGGACTCGAACCTAAGATCTCCCGGTCAGAGGTACTGCAGTGACCTCAATTGATACACTGAGCCACAGCTCCCGGTGAATTTTCCACTACATGTTCATCGGCAAAAAGTGATCGTTTGCGATACCTACCCAAGAAGTCTGTAACATTTATTGTAAGTCATCCTGTAGTATATTTATTACTTTGAAATCACTTTGTTAAAAGGTTAATAAATAAAAACTCGTTAGCACGAACTCGCTTAGTAGCACGAATTTCGCCATAATATGAACAAAACTTTCGTCCCGGCAAGGGATTACGATAATACGGACATTTATAATAATACTCAGATAACACGAATATTTATAACACGAACTCCGATTATTGCGGTCCCTTGGAATTCGTGATAATGAGGGTTTACTGAAATACTTTTTTACTAACAGATCAACATTAATTTTTGCGTTAATAACGCATTAGAAATGGAATTCTTCCGTAACCAAGCAACGTACAAAACTGAAACAACGAACATTTTTTAAAAACAAAGTCTACTATCGACGAAAATTTAGATTGGCCATCTGTACCAGCACGAACACTTTTGCAAGAATTTTGACCGAATTTAAATGACATCAGTCCCACTGTGTAGCTGTGGTTCGGGGTGGCTCAAGAAAGATGGGCCCGGGCGCTGCGCGTGGGCGTTGCGGCCGTGGAGGTGGGAGAAGAGCCGCGCCGGAGCAGAGCGAGAACGGTGCGAGTCGATGTGGGGAGGCAGCATCGTGAACAAAGTGACGCTATCCTGAAGATGCGCAGTGAACCGACAAATTTCAGCTAATGAGATACGTTGTATGAAAGTACTGTATAAGATGATGCTGGTGTAACAGACGGAAATTCGACTTCTCTAAATTGGGCTACGCTTTAAATCTATCTTGGAAGATTGAATACGTAAGAACCGTTTTACTTAAGGTAAATCGCGATCAACTCTACTCCTTTTCAATGAAGCTTGGAGTGAACACTAATATATTTACGCGGCATGAACAATTAAACGAGAGCATTTACAAAAGGTTATCAAATAGATCTGTCAACATTATTTTATGCTAATAAGGAAAAGGAAAAGTTTAGTCTTAAAACATCGTAAAACTTCCATTTACTCTTTTCACTATGCTAAACATTGCATATTATTGTAAGAACATTCACAATCATCTTCTTCACGACAAACTGGAGAACGAGAATGTAGGCAACAACTATGTTTTACCATTGACAAAGTCAAGTCTTTATTTGCCCTGATGATGGAATAATATACTCCGCGACTTAAATCGTTTTTATTATCTTGATGAAATCCTATGTTTTGGGACTTTCTGCCATGGTTGCAGTATTGTCAGTAACAAGCAACCTTCACCGTCCCCAGCCCTCTGCGGGGGAGGGGATGAGGGCGTTGGACGGAGCGAACGAGGAGGCGGGCGACGAAGACTGCGGGCGCTGTCAGGAGCAGGTGTGAGCGAGGTGGCAGGGCGGGTGGCGTACTGGACTACGGTGACAGCGGGCGGTGCACGTGCGTGAGAGGAGGGCGTTGAGGTGCAATGCCAGTGGGGTGGCGCCAGGGAAGGGCGAGGGCAAAGCCTCACGCTGAACAGCCGGATGGCGACGGGCAGAAAGCTGGAGATGACGAGATGAAGGGAAGCGATGGAAGTTGGAGGATGGATTCGAGACAACTTGGCTTCTTTGGCAGGGTCTGCGGGGAGTTGCGGGAGAGTGGAGGAGCAAAACGGCATATGGAGCACAGCGATAGGATATGACGAGGCAATGGCGAAGGCGTAGGCAATGGCGTAGGTGATGACGTAGACAATGGCGGGGGCGATGGGCAAGGCGATGACGAAGACGACGGCGCAGGTGACGGATGAAGGACGGTGGTGGGGGTGGAGCTGAGGGGGGCGGAGGCGAGGGAGCAGAGGCAAGGGTGGAGGCAGAGGCAGTGGGGCAGGAGGTGGAGGCGAGGGGATGGAGGCGAGGGCGGAGGCGAGGGCGGAGGTGAGGGCGGAGGCGAGGCAGCGTGGCGGAGGCGAGGGCGGGAGAGCGAGGGGCGGAGGCGAGGGCGGAGGCGAGGGGCGGAGGGAGGGGCGGAGGCGAGGGCGGAGGCGAGAGGCGGAGGCGAGGAGCGGAGGGCGAGAGCGCGGAGGCGGAGGGCGGAGGCGGAGGCGGGGCGGGCGAGGCGAGGCGAGGGCGGGCGGAGGCGAGGCGGAGGCGAGGCGGAGGGCGAGGCGGAGGCGAGGCGGGAGGCGAGGAGGCGGAGGCGAGGCGGAGGCGAGGCGGAGGCGAGCGGAGGCGAGGCGAGGCGGAGGCGAGGCGAGGCGAGGCCGAGGCGGAGGCTGGAGGCGAGGCGGAGGCGAGAGGCGAGGTGCGGAGGCGAGGGCGGAGGCGAGGAGGAGGGAGGCGAGGGGCGGAGGCGAGGGCGGAGGCGAGGGGGCGGAGGTGAGGGCGGAAGTGAGGGCGGAGAGGAGTGAGGGCGGAGCGTGAGGGCGAGGTGAGGGCGGAGAGGGCGGAGGTGAGGGCGGGGTGAGGGCGGAGGTGAGGGCGGAGGTGAGGGCGGAGGTGAGGGCGGAGGTGAGGGCGGAGGTGAGGGCGGAGGTGAGGGCGGAGGTGAGGGCGGAGGTGAGGGCGGAGGTGAGGGCGGAGGTGAGGGCGGAGGTGAGGGCGGAGGTGAGGGCGGAGGTGAGGGCGGAGGCGAGGGTACATGTGGCGGCGGCGTAGGAGGGGCATAGGCGGGGCAATGACGGGGAGTCGGAGAGGGCAATGGCGGGGACGGGTGTGGGGCGACGGTTGCGAGCGGGGCAGCAGGTGCGGGCGCAGCGCGCTGTTTGCTCTGCGGATCTGGACGCGTTTTCCCTGCGGTGAGCGACGGGGGCGGCGGGAGCGGCGGTAGTTGCGGGGGGATGAGGAGGCAGGCGGAAATACCATAGTTAGCTGGCGCGGGCAAAGAACGCGGCCCGGGACCGTTCGCATAATTTCGGTTTTTCGCGCGGCCTCGGATGTTCGAACCTGACATATTGGAGCGAAGCACCCCGACGCACTTTTTGGATCCAGGGCTTATTGACAAACTCCCTTCTCGCAACTGTCTTACGCTTGTCAACTTCATTATTGAGGGGGGGTTGTCTTTGACAATGTTGTGAAAGAATTCTTTAGTAGTTATTTAAAACACGGTTACGTTGGAGATTCCATTTCTATTACGTTTTCCATGGTTTCTTTTCATCCATCGAGCAAATGATATATTCTTTTGCTTTTATTTGTAAACAAATGTAACTTTTATTTTCCCTAAATGCCAGTATTTTTCTTTTTTTGACATAAAATGAATCAAAGAGGCCGTTCAATGTAACTTGTATTAAAACAAGACCTCTAAGCAAATGCTGAAATAAGTGTTTGGATCGTTGTTCAATTGTAACGTTATAGTGAAATTGCTAAGATTAATAACTGGACAGTTTGTACGACATGGAGAACAATTGAAAATGTAGTAGCCTCTAGTTTTGCTTTCTGGTTTAAATGAGTTATTTGATGACAAACCGTGCAGTTCCATAACTCATTCGTACTTCAGAAAAATGTCTGTTCCTTCATGATCAGCACTATTCTCTTGAAGGCAGAAACTGGTTAGTTTGATTTGTTCAATAAAAGTTATGACTGAATAAATTCGAAAACGAATATTCACTCTAGTATTTTATTGACTTCAGGATAATCTAAAATAAATAGCGGCAGCAGTGAGGGAAAATGAAAATGGAAAAGTTCAAGTAAAGAAAAGGGTTTCATGAGTTGCAATACATGTAATAGCTACACCCTAAATTGGCGCATCAAAAATTATTGTTACTCTTAGTGAGGCATTACTATTAACGTGATATCTTTGTTTTTGCAACGTGCATTATGCTGATATTTTCAGATATTTCATAAAATATTTATACTCCCTTATAAATTTATACTCCTATCGTTAAATCCTCACTGTATAAACATGATTAAATTTACATCCTTAAGGCCTTGATTTGAGCTTCCAGGCAGTAAGAATAAGATAACGTCATAGGAACTCTAGATGAAATGTGTAGTGTATGTTCACATTTCGCATCAACTACGAAAAACATCAATGTATCGCGTTAAATTTGATCCCACAAAACAACAACACGCAGTAATCCAATGCAGTTCAATTTTCAAACCACGACGCCACCTCTAAGATAATTGCAACGCAGTTAACATTTTAACTAGATAAAGATTGTAAACGCGTATTTGCGTCAAAGTAGACCACAGTTGACCGCAGTTTACTCCGGCGCTCCTAGCAACCTGCGCGGAGTCGTGCATTAGCCGCGGCCGGGGCTTTGAGGCTGGTCCGCCGGGCCCTCGCGGGTGCGCCGACGGCTCCGCGCCGCCACACGGAGGACGGGGACTCCAGGGGGACGTCGATGGAGGCGGGTTAGTGGAGGCAGCGGTGGAGGCGGCGGCGGCATGTCGACAGTGTCACAAGAGGTCTGGCCCATTACCGACTAATGCGCTCTCTCTTTGGCCAGAGATGTATTTTCTCACCGCTGCAGTATCACAGAAATGGGAGGAAATCGAATTATGGCCAGCCTTTCAACACCTCTTAGCTGTGCCGATCGAATTATGCGTAATCTATTGGCTTACTCTATCAAATTCGGTAAACCTCCGGCAAAGGCTAGCGCTCTCGGCCCTTCTCCTCCATTTCCCCTCCGACACGACGTCGTCCTCGTCCTCGTCCTCACCCTCACATACATCGCTCCCCATCCTTCTCCTTTCGGGAGCCTCCGCGCTCGTCCTCGTGCGTCTCTCAGACACTGTGTCAGCGTCCTCTACGTCTTCGTCCTCAGCTTTCTTCTTCGCGTATCAATAGCCGTGGAGACTGCAAATGACGGCGATTCTTCTTCCGTGGCTTCATTTTCAGTAGTCTGGCAATATACCAATGTGATGTGGAAAGCTGAATTGAAAACGTTTTCAATTTTAGCAACGGAATTCCAGATAATACGAGACTGATCTATGTGGTCAGTAGGATTTATCCTTGCTTATTCCCACTTCTATCAGTTGAAGGAAAATTTCTTTAATATCATGAATGATGCTTTAGATTACTACATCACGCAAGAACACTAGTAAAGTTATGTCGTCGCTCATAATGTTTGAAGGAAAATATGTTATTGGGTGTGAAAAGAGAAAAATAACAATTTCCGAGAAGTTGTATTCTCAGGCTTTTCATCGAATTAAAAATTCAAATGAATATTGTGATAGAGAAGGTTTCTGCACACGGTTCTGATATTTGTTACTCTTTTCCGTGAACTCTTAAATTTATATGAATGACAAAATAAAAGTTGTTGTATTTTGGGTCAAATTCATCACCTTGCGTCCAGCGCGATGGAGCCATTTTATTTCTGCAGTTGTCGGACATACGGAAGTAGTTCACGGACATATCTCCCTTTCAGTTGGAGAAAGCGCTGAGGAGGACCGTGCAGCGAGCTGCAAAAATGGCAGCCAACTTAAAAATATTTTAATTGGTTTCTTGCATAATAGTTCGCACAGGCGGTCCTAAAGGGAAAAAAAGATTAGGGGTTAAAAAGCCTACTGGAGGCGACTAACGTCATTTCACCGATGAGAATATACCAGCCTAAAATTGTAATATTAACTTACTGCACACAACATTACACAGTCGACATATAATATTACGTTGTAGTAATTGTAATTTTGGAATATTTTATTTTCATTACGAAATACATATATTTTGTTTTAAAGATTTAATAACATGGTGGAATTTGTGTACATTATCAAAAGTATTGTATTTTGCTGTAAATAAAATATAACTGGATGGGAAAACCTCATCTAAATAGAACTCTGAGGAGCAATGCAAATGTATAATCTTACATTTTTCTCTAACACTGCTTTTTACAATGCGCATCCTTGCTACAAAAGTGACACAACTAAAAAATGATGATTATTGTTACTATGACATAGTTGCAGAGACGATACCTGACTAGTCATCAAAATGTGTTTCTGTCACTTCACAATAAGGCCAGTAGAAGGCGATTGTGTCACTTTACTTGTTTGGAGTAGGAACGTGCTCATAACTACAAAAGCGTAGCATTGATAGTCACAGACTCACTTTCAGCTATCACAAATCAATGGCCCTACTTTTAGGAAGGCCTGGAAGGCCCTACTTTCAGGAAGGCCTGGAAGGCCCTACTTTCAGGAAGGCCTGGAAGGCCCTACTTTCAGGAAGGCCTGGAAGGCCCTACTTTCAGGAAGGCCTGAAGGCCTACTTTCAGGAAGGCCTACTTTCAGGAATGGCCCTACTTTCAGCAAGGCCTTCCTTTTCTCCATCTCGGACTGACTTAAGAGCAGGCGTTCAGAGTGGCTCGCAGGTAGGCGCTGGGGCAGGGCAAGCCCATTGGGCAGCACACTTCAGCTTCACTGCTCTATGTCATGCGGGACTATAACATCTTGAGAACATACACGGGAAAAGTCACTCCAATCAAATGTTTAATTTAAATATTCTTTCTGAAATTTTAATGTTCATTACTAAATGTAACACCATATATAACAAAGAAAAAATGTTTAAAATAAAAAGTGGCATTGTTTTATCAAATTTTTTTATCAAATGAAAGATGGCTTTTCACGACTAAAGACTCAATTTTCAATGAAATTACACCATCATCACAAACGACGCGCGTACGGAGGGGTGACGTTTTACCTTAGGTGACTATCGGAAATATTGTCATTTTCCTTCTGACATTTCTTCGCGCAACTGGAATGTCTCAAGTATTTATCGTTGTCACAAGTTCAATGGATCATACTGTACGATATGTTGCAATCGTCAAGTTTCATACATCCATTCTTCTCCCTGCATTCTCTTCCGATATTATTCTCGTCCTTTATAGCCTCCTCCTTACCCTTCATTTCATGTACCTCTATCTCTGATTTCACGCTCCTATCAGACTCGAGCCTTACCTCATTCGGAAAATCCAGCCCATTCTCGAAGCAGAATCTTGCGTCTAATGTCTTGCCATAGGAATTACGTATCTCTAGACGCGGTAGAAATATAGAGGAAAGTACCCAAACTCGGGCCCGGTTCCTAATGCGAGCACCTTGATTTGTTGTTGACTATTGGAAATGAGCCCCTTGAGTGCTATTGCCTATTGGAACCGTACTAAAATTATAGTTCTTTGCAAGACCGCAGCCCAGTCACCCTATAGTGTCATTTTCACTTGTTGCCGGACAGACGGCCATTAATGCGAACAGTGAAAATAATTTTTTTCAAGTGCTTATTTTCAGTTGCCTGATTTCAATAATTCATCAGTAAGTCTTCTAACCATTACATTATTTTGAAGGGGATATTGCGAGCTGTTGATGTACGATAATGTATTTTATGTTTCTTTTTTTTCCCTAGGGCTTTTTATCCAGCCGACAGCCGGTTGCCCTTTACGTCCCGAAGGGACGCATATTCGACCATACACTAGACATTCTTGCGGGCTCCTCTGATCTGGGGTCAGCAGAACGCGAGGCCCTCCGCGACAACACACACAAAGTCAAGCCATCCCCAAGGCGGGACTCGAACCCGCGACCCTTCGGACCGAACCGCTGAGTCGGTACTCGCTCTTAGCCACCTCGGCCATCATGTTTCTTGCCTAGTAAAAATTTTATTGGCATTTGGAATATAAACACGCTGGTGCATAACCCGAGACCCCCAAAGATTCCTAACGCGGGCCCCCAATATTTCGTTTTGTAAAATGAAAACAAGGTTTTTGACACTTCTTACACCTTAGAAGGCTAATAAAAAGCAAGAGCTTACTCTGAAACCTATCAGTTCGAGAGGACAGGAAGAAAAAAGAGGTCAAGAGACAACTTCAGAATTTAATCCCCGAGATTTCGAAAATAAAGAGATTTAAAAGAATTCTAAAGTTAAACAAAAAGCAAAAGCAAGATTCCACCTCCGGTGAAGAATCGAACATGTCCTTTGGGTCTTCCGAACTGGATGTTCTACCAGCAAAATCTTCCCTGCCAGATTGAGAAGATGCAGAGTGCAAGTTTTGCAGTGTAAAATTATCAGAGGGCTGTAGAATGACTATGGGTGATAGCTTAATGTGTTCATTCTGGCCTCATGTAGAATGTGCGGGGGCAGAAAAAGATGCTAATGCATGCGATTTCTGTCGCACTTGAATATATACTACACTATGCGCAAGACATACAAGACAATTTCTTAACTATAAGATATTAAACTTGTATTTTTGTTAGATTATATTGAGTTCAACCTATTTGTAATTATTTAATTTATTTTACCTATTTCTTAAAATGTTTTCGGGGGCTCACATTAGGAAACCTTTTTTAAAAATCTACAAAATGTAATGTTAATGAAACAATTATTTTATTTCTAACCTACTTAACAAATAATTTTATTTATTTATTTACGTCAAAAGCAGATAAAAACTGTTTGACGTTCTGCGGGGAGAAGTTAATTTTGTGTACGTTTTCATAATTCTCCGATTCCTTCCCTAAGTCACATACTAGTTGAATTTTGAATATAGAAGAAATGAGCGTTTTTTGCAAGAATTGTTAACAAAATATTCGCCCCGATGTAAAAAATATATTTTCAAGGGTAAATCCGCTATAGAATTCACTTCTCCCCGTAGCAGTTTTTAACTGTCCTTGACGCAAAATAGATAGGTTTGGGCTCTTATCCATCATGTTCTTCGTGAAGGAAATACTTCCTGCCGCGTCATGGAGAACGATAATTTGAATAACAATATTTCACACTGAATTCTAGAAGGTGTGCACAAATAATGAAGTTACATTTATGACAAGAAGCGAAACAAGGGGCCATCTGAGCCTTTGCTCAAGGATCAGGGAATCTGGACGAAGACCTGATCGAGATGGTGGTTATTGACCCAAAAGTTGAAGTACAATGTCTTGTTAGAGGTTCTTTAGAATTTTACAGTTCAAATGGTAAATAATACATTAAATACCATTGTTAAAATTAATATAACTTTTCTTTTGAATGCTCGGTATAGTCACTAATTATACAATTAGTTACAGTTAGAAACAGTCGTTCAGCAGAAAAGATTTTACTTTGGACAAACTTTAAGTAGAATATCATTTGTATAACTGAGTAAGGTATGCATTGGATATATTTTGATTTAATTGTGCAGAAAATTGGATTTAAAAACGTTCAAAAACCAAATGGGAGCCTTGGTTTGGGTACTTTCCTCTACATAACACTACATATTTACAGTGGCATGTTTACAAACCTCCAGGTCATGTGGGGAGTCGAAGATTATCTTTTCTCAATTTATATGCCATGAGAAATCTCATAAAACAAAATTCGTACACATGTGATGTTGACTTCTCATTGGCAGGACACTCATTGTACATTGATGTTTGACATTTTGATTTAGTTAAAGAAATTTCGTATACCAGAGCATTTTCTCAAAGTTTTAAGGGAATCTCAATAAACTATTGAATCTGAATGATCACAAGAAGTTTAGTGTCATCCGGTTAAGCATGGTAAAATAGTGTACAATAGTTAGGCGCAAATTTAATGTAGATTTCTATCAACATTGTCACACTATCATTATGATTTCTATGTCACTTAGTACAGTTAAGGATTCAGGATATACTGTGTTGCATGTTCCAGTTGCGGAGTCAGTCATCCGCTCCACTTCGGTTCATTAAATGATTGATCGATCGAATAATGTTTCTGTGCACGTCAACTGCCGTGATCATTAGTTCCGTTAGTGAAATGAATGTTTTTTGTCGCTCGAGGAGGCGGTGTTCCTCACATATTGCATGGGGAGATCTGGCAAAGACCTACACATCGGCTTGAGAGAATTTCCATCTCCACGTTTCTAAGCCGCATCCGGAACAAATTCCAAGATCCCGACCGATCTCCAGACATGTGTAATAAATTAGTGTATGTAAGTGTAAGTATAAGAGATGAGAGGACGAGGAAGAGCATGGATAGATCGCGCACGGTCATGGCTCGTTTGTTACGGTACTGCTCCCGCTTTCACCTGCTATTGATCTGAGAAACCACGTAAAACTACCGATCACAACAGCCGGCAGCGAGAATTCTCCTTCAGACAATGGCTGCATTCGTCGTAGGTACATATCTAGAGTCTAAAACTCGCCACCGTCGGGATTGGAATACTAGGACTTCCTGGATAGATTTGCTGCAGAGGCAGCGGAATGCTGTCTCTGAGCTACACTCAGGCGGTCTCGACTTCGGGGTGGCCGCACCCAATGACGGCTGCGCCAGCGTAAGCGGAGGCGGGACTTGGGCTCTGGCGTCTGCGAAATGAACGAGATTTGCTGCGGGGGAGTGCGGTGGGCGGGGCGCCTTGCTCCGGGGAAATACGGTCGCCCGACCGCAAACATCGCATGGACGCGTGGAAATGCCGTGACCCGCGGAAAGTTGCGGGACGTAAAGAGCGTTGGTCGAACTACAGAATGCGATCGATAACAAATAAAGATGAAAATAATGTTAAACTCGGCATAATTGGGGCCTCCTCAGCACATCATTAATCCCAAAGGTCAAAGGCCCTTGAAACGCACTTGATTCATTGTTCAATGTTAAATACGTAGGGGAGTTAACGTTATATACCAGGGGGCCCCAAAACGTGTATATTTGTCGAAATGTCGACATCGATTTTTTGCAGTCTTACATGTGTTTCTGTAAACTACGTATTCGTGAAAGTAAAAATGAATAAAACAATTTGTAAGTGAAGAAATTAAAATAAGTGTGCATTTACTTTATTTATTCTGATAATGAATATTATATATACTATTTTTAGAAATAGGTTTCATGATTGAAAATAATACTGCAATTATTTGTTACAAAATTGTATTGAATTATTTTTATTCAATTAAATATATTTAACATATTGCAACCTTATGCCATTAATGGATGCCATTCATGTTTCTTTTAATTTGTTGCGTCTAGAGTGACGCAACGCGTTGCCAAGCCCTTTAGGGGGCGCTGAGCGCTTTGCGCTTGGGAGTAATCCACCATTAACCTGTGCGCATAGGAGTAATCCTTCATTAACAGAATCTATCATATATCACGTCACATCGTAGTTAGTTGTCAAGAGGACTACCAGGTAGCATCTCCGTGTACCGCCTCCTACCACGCGCTCCTGAGTCACTACCCAGCGGTCAGAATTGGGAAGGAATTAGGATAGGGGTAGGGTTTAGGACACTTCACAGGGGTTGGACTAGCCCTTGTGAAGCTGCCAAATTAGTTTTGTTGGAGGAAATGAAATGTTGAAATGAAATACCTTTAAAATAAAGGCACGTAAGAGCAGATTTATTACCTAATAAGTTATTAGGGCGGGGGCATGATTTTGAAATTTAGGAGAAAAAATAAGGAGGATATTGGAGATAATATTTGCAACGATACTCGGTTCTACTGCAGTGAAAAGTCTGGATATTTTTCGGAGTATTCTTAAAGGCTTTTGTTATCATCTCAGTGTGATAATAATAAAATAAAAGTCTTCCGAAATTTAAACTTGCAAAGGAGACTAATATTTGTGAAGAATTCGGAGGCGGAGGTTTTCTTCTGAAGCTGCACGGAGGTCCGACATACCTGAAGACTAGTGGCCTGTAGAAGCAAAAATGCTGCTGAACAAAACCACACAAAATGGTTTTTCAAAAAAGTTGCGTACACATTTTTCTACATCAACAAATAAAATACTGTCGATAACACTAGAATGAATTATGTACTTCACCTAAATCAATCTTCACAAATACTGTTACAACATTATATAGAATAAATACAATACAACAGTTATTTCAAAATTAAGGATATACAGAATTTGCTGTTCTATATCGCGACACGTAAATAGCAAATATATAATAGCAAGCCGCCTTTTAAAGTATCTTACTGTCACATTATGTCAGACATGTCTTAAGCAAGCATACACTCAGCGAAGCAAAGCGAGTACGCACGTAAACGCGTATATAACGCACTGAGTATATAAATGTAGTCAGTCCGCGGAGTATGATTGATTAATAGATTGATTGATTGATTAGTGCTTCCGGGCGCATCAACTGCTAATGCCATTAGTGTTCTCCCTGGCGGTTGGCGGTGATCTTCCCCTAGCTGGATGGCGAGATCCAGCGCCGACCTACCGTCGCCTAGCGGGGATTTCCCCAAGCAGGCATCTCCCACCAACGGGGCACGTAACTGGTATCTAATCTGGCATTTGCCAATCAACGTCTGGGTTTCATCAGGTTATAAAAACCTTTCTTCTCGAGTAATCTTCATTCATAGCGCCTCCTGTTGCGATGTTCAGGTGACAAAGAGCACCTGAAGTTTTCTCGTTACCCAATAATTGTAACATAATACATTAATACAGCATGTACATTTATGTGATCAAGTGTACACGAAAGCGAGTCAAAAAGTTCCTGGATATGGCGCCTACAGCGTTGCCAAACGAGCGTCAGTCATGGATTTCAATTGTTAATGTTGGAGACACACCTGTGAAACCGCTGAGCTGCCCTGCGTGTGTCGACTTGGCAGTATGCTGTACCGCGGGTATGATTTTGAGACAGTTCTTGGATTCGTCGCATTTTAAAACGACGACTATCGAGCAGCGTGGGAACATCAGATATTGTGTTCTGCTAAACATATCACCATCCGAATCTCTTGAGATGTTGACGATAGCCTTTGGGAAAGATGCGATGAAAAAGTCGCAAGTATACGTGCAAGCATAAATAATGTCGCAAGCATAAGCGTTTCCGTGAAGGTTGCGTTAGTACTGAAGATAATCCGCGCAGACGCCGCACGTCCACTTCCGTCTCAACAACATCGAGCATGTTCGTCATATCATGTGTGAACACAAAAAAGACAATTGACGAAATGACCATTCCAGATGGACAAACTGTTAACAAAGAACTTTACGTGGAAATTCTTCACCGCCTACGAGATGCAGGAGACAACGTCCAGAAAATGTGAAGTAAAGGATTGGGTCCTACTCCATGACAATGCCCCAGCCCATAGGTCATTACTGGTGAAAAATTACCCCCCCCCCCCAAGGATAATGTTACCACTCTTGAACACCCTCCAAACTCACCCGATCTCATACCGCCCGATGTTTACCTGTTTGCCCGGCTACAAATGAAAATGAATGGGCAACGATTCGCTAATTCAGAAGAGGTGATTGAAAGTGCGACCAGGCGGTTTACGGAGCTATCGAGAGATGGCGCTCAGGACTCTTTCCAATAATTATACGGACATTGCAGGAAGTGATTAAATGCAAGAGGGAGTATTTTGAATGTAATTGAATTCAATTTACTGTAAATTTAATAAATAAAAACATTTTAACAATTACCGGAAACTTTTTGACTACCTCGTATATGTTTCCTCGTAATTGCTTTATCGCTTTTGATCTCTAATTTACATTTCCTGGGTAGATGCAGTAATTTCAATATTTTTAAGCTTCGGTGTTGTGTTAGAATGGTATATATGGGAATTAAAGTGAAATTGATAAATCTTATTAAAAAATAAAGTAGGTAATGCAATATTACCATGGTAGTTTAGTTCCGCTATTGGAGACGGTATTCGGACGGAGGTTGGGTGGTAATTACTGAAAGGTCAATCTAACGAGATTGGCTGGTCCTTAGGGCGCCATCCAACGGTCTGGCCCGAAAACGCGTAAAGAAAGGTTAGACGGTCCATAGGAACGAGAAGCACAAAAATTTAACGTCTCTGAAGATTACCGGTCGATTTTGTGCAAGCTGGTCGTAGCTGGCACATTTGGAGTGCCCTGCTAGAATAACCCGACTCCCCGAAGAAGAATTTCATTGTGCAGGATAGGAACGTTTCGTGAAGAGTGGCAGCGGTAGTACAGAACACTGTTTCCCACTATCGGAATTGTGGTTTACTTGGTCTAATGTTCGTGAAGTACAGTTTATCATGATAAATTCGACTCCCCTACCCAAAGTGAAAGATATCCTGGCGTTCAAGATGATAGGGAAGACTTCCACATCCAGCTTGTTCATTGGTCATAAATATTTTGGCACGGTGTAATAAACGTTTTTATGAAGGTACAATTTGTATCAGAGGGGACTGTAAATATTCAATTGTTTCTTACATATATAAGAGTAAGTCGATGCAACTTGCATAACAACACACATTAACGAAGATATTCAAACATTTTGATATAACTGAGCTGAACTACTTGTTTCAGATGACCGCGTGGCCCAACGGATAAGGCGTCGGACTTCGGATCCGAAGATTGCAGGTTCGAATCCTGTCGCGGTCGTTACCACTTTTGTTAAATGGATAAAGCACTATCCGCATGAAAATTAAGGATTGTACGGCAGCATTATAAAATATTGTAGAGTCAATTGAATTATTCGCGTAAGATAAGTAATTGAATTTAACGTCTGTACGTGGACGCCAAAACGGGAACTGCGTATGGTTAGAAAGATTGAAAACGTTAGGATCGACAACGCAAGGTGTCTTGTCAAATGATATCGCATCGTATCGGAAGTACAAGGTCGCAAAAGCTATTAAGAAAAACGACTGATATTTTACATCATTGTACATCACACTC
>BLKR01015541.1:0-12655 GCA_011170035.1 Teleogryllus occipitalis
GACTGTGCAGGCGACGCGGTGGCTAAAGGGTGGCTTCCAGGTATCCAACTGTGGTTGCTCAGGTCCTAGGTTCTGACCGCAGAAATAATGTTGGGAGCAGTTGATGGGGATGCTGATGATGGTGGTAGTAGCGGTAGTGGTAGTAGTAGTGGTGGTGATAGATGACATGATGGAGGTGGTGATGATAATGGCAGTGACGGCGATACCAGCGGTGAAGCTGGTAGTAACAGTAACGATAGTGGTATTGGAGAGAAAAGCAGGTTTGCTAGCGAAGGTGGTGGTTGTGGCGGCAGAAATGACGTTCGCAGAAACAATTGACAACGATGGTAGCGGTAGCTGTGAGGAAGGAGGTGACTGTGAGAACGGTGTTGGTGAAGTCAGCGTTGATGATGGTGGCGGCAGGGGTGGAGACAGTATTATCGCACAGGGGACTGGCAAAAAGTTTGTTAGTAGTCGCTAGATTTTGAGAGTAAAACGTTGAATTCCTTGAATATATGCATTGTGATGTGCATGTGATGCATAGATTCATTGAATAGAATACCGTATTGTGAGTTTCTTCAAACAATAAGACAAACTATTTTAAATATGAATATGTATGTACTCTCTCATTTCCCTTTCGTCTGTGGACCGTTATTTCTCCTTTTTCATATTTATTTTATATTCTTTATTTCGTTTCTAAATGCATTGTCTTTTGCACTGCTTTTTGTACTATCAGTCATATTCAGCAAAATATTTGCTACATTTTCAATGTGTGTGATTCCTTAGTCATTGTCTGATAAGGAATGAAACTAGTGGTGCTACAACAGAACTTACTTTCCGGCATTATTTCGCTAGTATTTCTAATTTAAAGAATTCCAAACGGGAATAAGACACAAAAATTACTTTTTTTTTAAAAAATTGTACTACATAAACTTTTCTAAAGATCTGAATTTTTAGAACATTCTATTTTGAACAAAAATATCTAATTTAAATATTAGATACAATTGTCATCATTCTTGGACGTATTTACGCTCAGAAATATGTTCCATATCAGTAAACGATCGATTGATTGTGATTCCGGGCGCGTCAACTACAGAGAACATTAGTCCCGTAAGTGTAGTGGAGATGGCGGTGATCTTCCCCCACTGGTTGGCGAGATCCGGCACCGACCTACCATCGATTAGCGGGGTTTTCCTCAACCATGTATCTCCCACCAACGGGCCACCGCCCCAGCCGGGACAAGCTCTAAGTCCCCGACCGGTATTCCGGCATGTATGGTACTATAGTGCATGTTAGTGTCAGTGAGAGGATAGGGCAAGGAAGAGGAAGGACAGATCGCGCGCGGTCCGTGGTCCGTTTGTTAGGATACTGCTCCGGCATTCGCCTGGTGTTGATCGGAGAAACCACGGAAAACTACCGATCAGAGCAGTCGGCCGCTAGAATTCTCCTCCAGACAGCGACTGAATTCGACTGAATTAGCTGAAAACCTAATGTCGATCATCCTGTCGCCGTCGGGACTCGACCATAGGACCTCTCGGTCAGAGGCACTGCAGTGACATCAGTTGATGCACTCAGCTACTGAGCTCCCGGTCCGTGTCAGTAAAGAAATCCGCATATATTGGAGCGTCATTCCGTCCAACAATGGTGACAGGGTGGTGAGAGATATATACTAGTGGTGCTACAGAATGGCTCAGACTTTCTCGTAGAAAAACTTTCCTAATTTCCTTGATGTGGTCTTGCTTTACGATCTTGTCCTATCCTCTTGACATCTGCCATCTATCGCCGCCCAAAGAACATTTTATAAAAACATTTCGCAACTTATCAGTTTCCTGAAAGTAAAACCCAAATATTACTTCAAGAATACCAAAGAAGAGTAAAACCTCGTCCTGTATAGTAATTTTCATTGGAAAATTTAGAGCAGTTTCTAAGAAAACGTCGTTTAAGCGTTATTACAAATGCGAAATTTGAAGCTCTTTTTTCATAGGAATCTAGTGAGTTTTCGAAAACTTCATTTGAAGTCATATCAAGCACTTTTACTAACAAACCCAATAATGTACACAAATTCATGGAAATGGAGTGAGAAATACTTTAAAAAATTACATTTGTGTAATTTTAAAAAAACAAACGATTACAGAAAAATTAACTCATAGTCATATTAAACAGTGCAATGAACACTACCTTCGGAAAAGTTTGAAGAAAAAATGTGGAGCTATTTTTGAGAAAATCTCGTTTGAGCGTTTCTGAAAATGGAGTTTGAGCTCGTTTTCACATAAAACTGTTGAGTTTTCGAAAAACTTTATAGGACATCATTTAAAGCACAAGTTATCATAAATGCAATAATGTAAACAAATTACCACTAATATATTAATAAACGAATTTTTGCAAAAACAAAAAGATAGAGTAATACGGTCAAATTATCAAGTACACCTAACACTATCACTACCAAAAGTTTAAAGAAAAAATTTTGAGTCTTTTCCAGAAAATTTTGTTCTTGTTATTTTTTAAAATTGCACATATTTCTCGCAATATTGCGCGTAAACTACGAAAAGTTTCAAAAATATACTTGACCTTAATGAAAGAACTAAATATGGACAACAAATATAATTTGAAAGAAAAATTTCTATTTTCAGTTTTGTAATTGTAGGAAGACACCGGAAAATATTCAAACTTTTGCAATTTTCGACAATTCAGGGAAAACACTGAATAAGAGTATTTTACTCTATTTTTACAAGAAATTTAAAGAAAAAATATGAAGCAATTTTTGAGGAAAAAAAAACGAAAATATCCCGGGTGCTTCACGTAAAGTAGCCCTAAAGTTTAAAGAATGCTTTTCAAAATTTCAAAGCTTCGACTAGAGCCAGATGGACAGGGGTTTCTTCAATTTGGAAAAAATCTTACGTATGGTTTGGGCGCTTGTGGTGTTCGCAGTGAGACGGACAGACGGATGGACGGACAAAGAGACGAATGGACGAACGGACTGACGGAAGGACGTTTTGGAAAAAATATTTTATCGGTATCAGGGGACCCCAAAACGTGTCCAATTCTTTTATCATACTTTGATTCATACGAAGAGAAATTTTAAGAAAAAAATAAGAGGCTATTTTTGAGAAAATATATATTTAAAAATTGCTTCATTTATATATTAAAAAATTTATATTCAAAACTTTCTTGAATTCAAGCAAAATTAAACGAAAACAACTGACATTATTGAAAAATTGTACATGATCTTATTTGAAGATTTGCTTTTTTACAACATATTTCATGATGGAAAAAAATCTATATTCTACATTGTAGTTGTAGGAAGACGTCAAAAACTTATGAAGTGTAGCAATTTTCGAAAAATCAGGAGTTCAATGAAATTGAGAACTGCGCCATTCTTTCGTTTGGATTGCATAAAGGAAAGCGTTCTTTGCTCAATCCGAGGACAAGGTTTACTCAAAATGTTTAAAGCAATTGTGAAAATGTTGTCGGGGCTTCCTGTAAAGAACTTTGAGAAACCCAAATTCCTTATCAAACTCGTAGAGCCTTGAGATCGTTTAGATCGATCGACGAATTATAAATTTTGGAGAAAATAACCGGAACGATTAAATCGCTAACGTTGAGAGCCGTACGAGAGACGAACACGGATAGACGGATGGACAGACAGACGTTTCGCCGTCAATTGTTTTTTCAGTATTAAGGACCACAAAACGTGAATTCTGGTTTCACAACGCATTTGAGGAAGTAATAGCAACGAGATTTATCAACTTTTCCCAACTCGAGCACGACCATGCGAGATTTTCTGTCAAAAACGTCGATTTTTGCCACATGATTACAATACTTACTCTTTACTAATTAGTAGTAAAGCGGGGAAGTAAAATAAACAGTATTAGAATAATACCTGTTCCGATACATTAGAGTATACGTATGATTCAACTATTCGTAATTTAATGCGTGCCTATTGCTTGCGTGTTCCTCCCCCATTTGAACGTGATATCAAGCATCGATCGATATTCTTTTGCGGATTTTCCCCACCAGGTATCTCCTCTCAGAGAATCACCGCTCCAATCGGAACATGGTCTTCCGACATTAATGGTATAGGGAATGTAAGTAAAATTATGTATGCCGAGAAAAGAGGCGGCAAGGGTGAAGAAAGAAATATCTCCCGCAGTCCGCGGGCTCAGTGTTAGGGTGCTGTTCCGCAATTCGTCTGAACTTGATCTAGAAAATACACGAAAAACTACATATCAAAGCACTCTGTCGCTTGGATTCTCATCCAGATTGATATTTTAATTCAAACCAACTACGTAGCTGGTGTCGAAACCTCGATTCGCCACAATCGGGACTCGATCCCTTGGGCCTCTGAATCAACTATGCCGGAGAGTTGTTTTGCCACTTAACCATCGCAGCATGTTGAAGAACTTTTGAGGGATTCAAAAGGCTAACAGTTGGATTTGTGACCAAAGACGTGATGTAAACATATTGCAATGTTGATATGTCGGGATACTTAAATGTTAAGAATTGCTCTCTCTGTCTTCTGAGCGATGTAGGAAAATGATTTTATACTTGAACTTGTTACAAACACGATCACTTTTATGTGAAAATCCGAATATCACCACAAGTTATTTCTTTCATTTTTTTTCAGAGTTTACTCGTACGTAAAATCTTCAATTATATCACCTTCGATACAGATTGTTGAACATGAAAGGGGTAATTATAAAATACAAGGATTGCGTTATTTGGAACACCAAATTATGTTAAAATCTGAAATGATTACTTATTACTTTCAAATATCAAGGGTGACAAAAACAAAGATATTTATATGAATTTTCAAACTCCTACAACGCAGAGAAATACGTAGATGCTAAAAAAAGTTTGGTTCGAAGTTCACTCTTAATTTAACTTGTCTATGACATATTTCCAGTGTTTTCAGAGAGTATCACCTTTTGGGTCTTACATTTTTCAATAGCGTCACAATGAATACTGTTTTTTGATTTTGTACGAGAACTGAATATTTGTTCTTCAATTTTTTCCGAGTTCGATAGACTTTTGTACTGGAAAATTAAGCGTGATAAAACACGAACAGTTAATATTAATGTATAGACTTAACTATTGTGCGCAAACCCCCAGATAAAATACCACTGAAAAACATTCAATCCACACAATCCGAGCAGTTTAAAAATATTTTTTTGTCGTGGAAATGAATATCCAACTTTTCCTGGTGTTTTAACTCTTTTTTCTTAACTTCCGCGTACTCGGGAAGTCCTTTTTAATCATGGAAATGATCCGTATGGGAATGAGAGATCTAATATCAACCACCCCTAGAGACGGGAGAGTAAACAGAGTAGAGAAGGAAGAAGTCTGCGTCCCATTAGAGTTTTTTTTCTGTTCTACTCGCATCCCAAATAAGAATGTAGAATGCAGAAATGTACCTTTCGGGTCGAAGCAAGAAGGCACGCCTCCTACGTGACAGCGAGAAGGAACTCGTGCAGGTACAAGCCTCATAATTTGCCATCCTTCTCGCCTCGACCGTTTCGTCCCGCCCTTCCCCAACCCGCCCCATTTCTCCTCCTCCTGCACAGCGCCGCGCCACGCCGCCTCGCCTCGCGCTACATTCCGCATCGTGCAGTCCGGCCCCACCCCTCGCCGCCACCTGCTCGCCCCGCCCCCGCTCCGCGCCTTCCCGCGTCACACCGCGCCACGCCCCGCACCGCCCCACTGCGCCTGGGGGATGATCCAGAGCGCAAGGGAGTAATGCTCCGCGAATGACGCAGGTGGGCGCCGAGAGAATGGGGTGCGCACAATGGAACGGCCGCGCCCGGGGCGGGGGCGGGGGCGGGGGCGGGGGCGGGGCGGACGCCCACGGACGCTGGACGCTCGGCGGCGGCGGCGGCAGACGGCGCGGCGTCTGGGAGGGCGAAGGCAGCCGCTGCTCGGGAAGAGAATGGAGGGGGGGACGACGGAGTCATCGAAGGGGCCGTTTGAGGCGGAATTAGATTGATTTTCTGATTCATCAAGCGTCAGTTGTCAAGGTCATTAGTCCCGTAAGTGTAGTGGATAATTTTTCCTCGAGAGGTGGAGATGATCTTCCCTTTCCAGATGGCGAGATTCGGCTCCAACCTACAGCTCAACTTGCGAGATCCCTCAACCACATATATCCCACCAGCGAGACACCGCACCAGTCGGGACAAGTTCTAAGATCCTGACTAGTCTCCCGAAATGTACGATAGTGTAATACATGTTAATGTGTGTGTAAGTAAGGGGTGAGGATAGAACAAGGGGTAGTAAAGATCGCGTGCGATCCGTGGCCCGCTTGTTAGGACACTGCTCCGGCATTTGTCTTGTTGATCGAATGAACCACGGAAAACTACCAATTAGAACATCCGGACGCTAGAATTCTCCTCCAGACAGTGGCTGAACGTTTGAGGCAGAAGAAAGAGGGGGACGTGAACTATTAAAACTAATGATGAACACATGACATCGATTTTATCTATATTGCTATCAACAACACCTCATCGCAATTTCCATATTTCATTGACGGAAAGGGGCCAACTGTACAGGAAGAAGTTCACAAGACGAGAGAGCGAATATGGCAATAAAAGGAGAAATGGTAAAAGTGGAAATACTCGTATGTACGATTGACAGCAACGAAATTCTTAACACCAATTATAGCACTATCAGCATGTGAAGGATTCTAAAAGAATTCTGTATGGATGGGAGCTTTAGAAATTTTTGACAGAAAAGAGATGGTAGGAAGTCCTCTCTGTACTCCAGAACCATCGTGCTCGAGGCTTACATCCTAGTCCAGGCCAACGGATGCTTATTTGTACTGCTCCGGCGTTCGCCTGGTTTTGATCGGAGAAACCACGGAAAACTACCGATCAGAGCAGACAATGCTGGAATTCTCCTCCAGACAGCGACTGAATTCATCATAGCTAACAAGTTAGTGTCTAAAGTCTTGCCACTATCGGGACTCAAACCTAAGACCTCCTGGCCTGAGGCACTGCAGTGACATCTGTTGATGCACTGAGACACTTCTCCCGGTCTGAAAAAATGCTTGTATCGGGAACCTATTTTTTATTCTTGTATGGTAATCTGCGTTTTGAGCAAGGTTATACAGGGATAGGTGTTCAAATTGTTTGATGCATGAAAATCATTTGTTGGACATCTTGGTGGTGAATGGTATTATGAAAGAGACATTGAATTATTTTTTCAACTGTAAATTCTAAACGAATCACAGGGCCTTTGTTATTGTTGGAGTATTATTGGTTTTACTTGGAGTATCTTCACTTTAGGGTGGTGTGTTTATGAATTAATAATGTGTCAATTCAATAACTGTAGTTGGAGAGTAGGGACAGTTTTCACGAGTGATAGTTCCGATATCGTCAATAAGTCTAGTGTAAGAATTGCCACAAACAAATTCTAATAAAACGCATAATGGGATATTAATGAGAATTCTTTGATAAGGAAATTCTAAGTGAAGAGAGTCACATCGAAGATAAAACCCTCACCGAATACAAAATATCCCGCGCTATTTACTTCCAACACACTTTGCACTAAATTAGCAATATACCGATTCTTAACGAAAAAATAATAATCAGTGTAAATAATTTTCATTTAAGAAGAAGGTTTATAGTTTACTTTTCTTGCATTGAAGCTATATAAAAGCACATGAAAACGTATATGCATATCTACATAAATATACGTACTACATATATACACATGTCCATGCGAACATTCTTCAGTAGGCGGAACGACAAACATAATAGAGAATGTAGTCCTATAAATAATCCAACGTTTTTTTAAAATGAATGCGCATCAGTTCCACACGACACTTACCGACCACACCCTCAAGATGATTTGGCAGAAATAACACAAAATAATTGCTCACGTGAACGAAGCATACACAGCTGAAAAGTTACTGTTGTGAGAAATGATGACTATATGGTAAATTAGGATTAGTAAATAGCATAACTCCAGGAAACTGTTAATCATTATCCTTTCATCCCCTTCATCATTATCATCAAAATCATCATCAATACGTATAATATTTAAACCCTGTTTCGAAGATCTGAGGACCGCCAAGTTAGCCGATCACAAAAATTTCATTACGCTTGAATCATACAATTGCAGAAGTCTACAACAAACTCCATGTGTGTGTGTGTGTGTGTGTGTGTGTGTGTGTGTGTGTGAGTGTGTGTATATATATATATATATATATATATATATATATATATATATATATATATATATTGTTCATACATATGCTGTTCATATGTGTGAAGACATTGTAAATAAATGTTTAATAAAGAATGTATTCAGGGCTACAAACAATGCTTGTAATGTTGCTAGGCGAGCAGCCAGGCCTCAGACTACGAGGTCGCCTGGCGATGACGGCGGTATCATCGACGTCGAATGAAGCAGTGGCAGTGGAGAGAGAGGGCGGCAACAGGGGCGGTGAAGCGCCGGCCGCGGAGGCAACAGCGACTGCGGGAGAGGAAGCGACCGCCACTTCCATTGAGGGATTGCAAGCCGCGTTCTCCTCATCCCGCGCGCCGAATGTTTGTGGAAACGGGGGGAGCTCGTGCATGCTCTCCGCGAGCGGCGCCCAACGGATGGCTCGCGTTAGAGCGGGGATAAAGGTGGGCGCCACACACTCGAGGGGCTCGCTGGCTTTCCGTTCCGTAGTCCACCACCGACGCTGGTCACTGCATGAGCCAACGCTTGGGGGGAAAATAAAAATAATATTTTTTTACTGCGCTGATCCGCGACATCTCAGTGGTACGTGAATGTTCGGCGAATTCTTGTAAGCAACTTACCATTTTTCCCGAAACATGTTAGTGTATTCAAGACTACTTCTAAAGTGTATGCTAAAATGCATCTTCGATTCTAAGGGACTTGGGAATTGAAATGAACGAAAAAGTTGAAAAACGAATGTTTCAACAATAACAGTTTATTGCGCTTTTTCAGCCTTACAATCAATAGCCACATTCCAAGTCACAATAAATGGTGCCAGGTATACCACTTACCAGAAAAGAAAGTACCAAATCCTTAGCCGTTGGCAGTATTAACAGAAGATGTACCAATTCGTAGTCTAATTCACAATGACCCAATAGAATAAACGGAGCACTGGAGTGGTCGGCGTAAAGGTAACTATCACAATCTGCAGCGCACTCGATCTCAGTCGAAAACTTTTCTGCTCTTCCGGGCGCCAGGCTGGCCGTTATATACCAGTCGCCGTCGCTGATCTAGACTCGCTCTGGTGGTTAGTTGTCTCGTAGACTCTGCCTCGCTGCTCCCTAAACATCAATGTAGTCTCGTGCGCGGGCGTCAACTTTAAAGCCCGCTGTGCACACACCATGAAAATAACATAATTTGGATAGGTTAAAATTAACCTGAACATTAACAGGTTAATTTTAGCTAATGATATAGGAGTAGTCTGAGTGAAAAATTATTTTCGACGTCTTTCAATAATCTTACAATTCCTTCAATGCCACAATCTTTATGAAAGACTTGAAATTGAGTATAGAGTTAAAATATTATATCTTTAACAACAAAAAATTATTAAATTTGCAGAGACAATACGAATAAATTTTACTTCAGTTTTTACTTACTCGCCCTTACGGACGTACATCGTAAGGAGAGAAAGTTATGTAATCGTGTACCAGAAAACGACGTATTTTCTGCAGAATAGTATATTCTGCAACGAGCGTAGAATGATGGCTATTATTCACGAGTGGATGTTTCCGACGCGAGCGACGTAGTCTAGTAGTCTTAGTCATAGTATAGTCTTCTACGCAAGTAGAAGACTATACTTTCTCTACGACTTTGATATTGAAGTTTTAAAAATACTAAATGATAACATGTGAAAAGTTGCGGAAGAGCACGCAGCGCCTCTGTAGGCGACTGCGAGAACCCTAAATCGTTGTGTAATGAACTAGGACGAATGCGATTGGTCGACAGGCGTGTTAGAATAATATTCTCGCACGGCTTGTGGAATTGGCATGATTACTGCATCCGATAACATGGAGAAATGAATACATTCTGCTATAGTCGTAGAGAAAAACAGTTATTGCCGGGCCCTGATAACGAAAAAGTGGGTAAATACAGCTAGTAAATATAGAAAACTAGTGGCGTAATAGAGAGACTTTCTGGCACTAGTTTTCTAATCTCTTTAGCCTGGACTAGCCTTACGGTTATGCCTTATTCTCTTCTCAGCTACCAGCTTTTGCCACCCAAAGGACATTTTTTCACATTTTCTCAATGTTTCGGCTTAGTAATGGTAGTATTGAAACATGAATTTAAGAATATTATAAAAGAGTAAAAACCTGGACCGATCTGGACAGCCAAAGTGCTACATGTACCGACTCATCACTTCGGTCCGAAGGGTCGCCAGTTCGAGTCTCACTTTGGGCATGATTGTCATTTGTCTCTCACGTATATATTGTTGTGGACGGCCTCGCGTTCTGCTAACCCCATATGAGAGGAACCCCCAAGTGTATGGTCGAATCTGCGTCCCATCGGAATGTAAAGGGTAACGGGCCGACAGCTCCAGTAAAAAAGTAAAACCTGCAAATTTTCGTTGGAAGCGATTTTGGGAAAATGTCGTTTAATCTTTTCCATAAATGCGAAATTTATAGCTCATTTTCACAGAATACTATTGAGTTTTTCGAGAAACTTTATTAGAAATAATTTGAAGCACTTCTGTTCACAAATGCAATCAATACAGATACAATACAAATGCATCAATACAGATACAATACAAATGCATCAATACAGGAGCTAAAAAAACCACAAGGAATGTACAGTATATAATAAACCTTTTGGAATAGTCAGCAAATTAACTTTCAATAACATTCTTTGCCTTACTCTGCAATTTTTTCGAATCATTTTCAGTTTTTCTTGAAACGGCCGCAAATGGAGTTACTGTTCAAACATTAGCAAATATTATTAACAATCTTGTACCAATAATAATTAGATAATAAATTATGTGCATTTTAAAGAATAATGTTTTGTGATTAAGAACCAAATAAATTATTAAATGATTAAATTTGAAAATGTACGATAAAATTTTCCCCCTTCGTGATAGTAAACATTTCATTCCTGATGATAAAATGAACATTAAAATCATTCTTCGAGGATTATCACGAACATTTCATTTTTAACTTGTATTTGCTGAGTTGTAACGTTGCATAATACCTTTCGGGAAATTCATAATGCGAGAAACGTGTAATTAAACAAAAAAGCAAGATCAAATATTTTCACAGGGAATTTTACGAGCAAACAGGAGGGCGTACTTAAAATATGAAGACTGGACTGTAAAGGTTTAAGCTAATAATCTACTTAGTTGGCGCTGTATGTACGTACGTGACACAAAAAGCTGTGCTCTGGACAATGAGAATGGAGCTCAGGGCAAAAGAAAAGTTACCTCGAACCTTATTCCAACACTTTACGAACAAAAAAGATTGACTCATTGCATCGCAAGCTCTAACCATTCCCTCATCAATCATTTCGAACAAGATATTTCTTATAAAGGTTCAGCAGTATTATTTTTGTTTTTGTGAAGTTTAAGCTTGAGTATTATCAATTGACAATACAAATCAGCATCAACTTTCAATGTTCCAAAGAAACAGTATTAAAATAACAATACCTAAGAATTTTTACTGTATTTCCAAATATACCGAGTTTCTAAACTCACTTCCACCTCAGGCGACTGAATTGAAATTGAAATTAACCGTGTTACAAAAGCTCATTATTTTTCGCATTACTTGTAACGACTACGCAACATTTTACAACTAATTCAACCTACAAAAGCGTTTCGAACCAGCATTTGTTTACACACTGGAAATTAAAATTAAGTTCTTAGATTCAGTACGCCATTCACCTTGCCCCTACATCACTAGCCACCCAGCTAAGCTTAACTTTCGACACTTTAAAAACGAAGTTCAACATTTGCATTTGTAATTTTCAAAAATTCAGAGATTTTCATTGATATTATTTTAAAATCCAGTTATAAGAATATTCCATTAAGAAAATATTTCTATCATCAATATTAAAGTTTTGAATTTTTTGTTGCAATTTTCGGAAAGGGAGTCAACCATACATGGAATTTGCATCATTTTTACAAGTGTTCTTTTCTCTTTTTGAGAAAAAGTTAAAAAAACATTTGGAACCGTTTTTTAGAAAAAAATATTTTCAAAATGTCATATTTTAAACAGAATTACGCAAAAATATTAATGGTTTCGAAAAATTGTACAAGAACTAATTTAAAGATATATTTTAGAACAGTATATTTTATGAGAAATGTATGTACTACAATATTTTAGTTGCATAAAGACGCCAAAATTTTAAACTTTTGCAATTTTCAAAAATTCAGAGTGTTCGATGAAAATTATATCCGTGTCATTTTTACGTGCAGTTTGCTCTATCTTAGGAAAAAATTCACCCCAGAAACTTAGAACCATTTTTAAGGAAGTTTTTAAAATGTTAACGCTTCATATTTCGTATACCCAAAAATCAAGTATCCATATCAAATTCTCAGGTCATCAAGTTCGGACAAATAGATTGGGAACATATATCTTGGAGAAAATCGTTTCAATGGCTTAGGCGATAGTGTTGATCATAGCCGGGGGACCAGCAGTAAACCAATTTTTTGGTTTCAAGGAATCACAAAACGAGGATTCTGACTACACAATAT
>BLKR01015541.1:12755-64927 GCA_011170035.1 Teleogryllus occipitalis
AATATATTAGATAAATTAATTTTCCACCTGTAGGAGCATTCACGTTACAGTGCTAATGTTACCCACAGACAAGCGGTCAGTAAGACCGACACAGAAACAAAAGTTTGCCCGAAAACAATGTTCCGTTATAAAGAACTCTTAAAACATGGCTACAGCAAGTAATTTACAACATACTAGCTGGATGTGGCTGGATGTGGCGCCGCCCACGCATCAAACGGTTTTAATATTATTTTCATGTGTTAAAAATGTCTACCTTTGATGCATAACTGTTTAAATAAGTTATTGCAGTATCTAGCATTGGATTTATCAATGAATCGTGGTAGCTAATAATGTTATACTTCCATTCAAAAGTTCCCAACACTCAATGACCTTGTTACCTACATAAGGGTTATGAACAGGGAATATTGCAATTTCAAAATTGTAATCGACGTACTTTCAGGTATGGATGATGCAAATAGTTAGAAATTAGTACATTGCAATTTTTACGCTTTTTTGCTAATATGCACAAAAATGAACATAAAAGAGAACCTGTAAGTTGTTTTTCAGCGTTTTACCATATAGATCCATTCATATAAAGTTTGCACAAGAGTTAACACGACTTTTAAAAAGACACCTGTTTTTTATTTGCCAAAAAATGATTATTTGATTAGTTATGAATATATTAAATGTTGGAATTTAAGCATACTTCACAAAATATGATTTATTGTTGCCCTAAAAGTACTTTATATAAAAATTCATGATTTGTTTCATTTAATACTTTGAAATGTGTATTTTATTCTTCTGTAAATACATTTTTCAAGAAGTAAATATTTCATTTAAAAAATGAAAATTTGTATATCTCGATGAGATAAACTTTTTTAAAAAATATAGGCGTATTCCTCGTTCAATTTTGTATAAAATACACTGAGAAAAAAGTGGGTACTTCACACATACAGTTCTAAAAAATTAATTTTAATTGTGAAGGCGCCCTCTGCCTACCCATGCACTAGCGAATTGAGCTCGGTCAGTCTTTGATCCAAGTGCTGAAGAACTATAAAAAGAATGACCGTCTGCCTGATTAGGGTTTCAAATAAGTACTTAAATCACTGCTTCATCCCAAGAACTCTATCGCCAGTAACGCATGAAATCCGTCTGTTGCAGCAATCTACTGCACACTGGTTACTTTATATTTATGAATATAAAAAAATTAATATTTATTTAAGTTACTGAGATCCCCAATATGATTTTTTCTGGAGTTGTCAACAATAGTCTAGAACGTTTATTAATATTTTTAAAAAAATAGGTCATCAAGTTCACAAAAATATACAATTTTCATAAGTTTTTTAAAATAAATATTTAGGAAATTAAATATTTTGCAAAATTTCAAAATTTAAACATGTTTTTAAGTTTCGAATGAAATCTCAACGGAGTTTCTATAATTAGTGTATTAAATATGTGATATGTTTAAGTTAGTGATACGCGTCATTTTTAGAAAATTTCATAATGCAATATTTCCGAAAATAATAAAGTTATAAAAAATAAAAATACACATGTTAACTAATTTGATCCATATAATAAATAGAAAGAGTAGAAAATAATTAAAAATACGAAGATCAAATGTTGGTCTTTTTTGTGCGATTTGACGTGGAATGGCTCTATGTAAGATTATTCTCAATCAGTTCCGAAAATTCTGTCACAAATCTCCTACAACTACATTTGATTCTTATATATATATATATATATATATATATATATATATATATATATATATATATATATATTGCAAAGTAAAGGAGAGAGTGTCGATCCTTGAGGAATTCCTGAGAAGATACGACGAAAAGTAGAATAAGGTGTATTAATTTTGACACAAAAATTACGATTATGTTAAAAGTTTTTTATTATTTTAAATAAATATATTGGAATTCCTATTGAATGTAATTTATATAATAACCCAGAATGCCAAACATTATGAAACGCTTGGACAATTCTAAGGAAAATTCCAATTGTATGTTCCTTTTTATGAAAGTTTTGAGCTATTAATTCAGAATCACGTAGTAATTGGTGAGTAGTCGAAGAATGAGTACGAAAACCAAATTGGTAATTTGGAATAACTTGTGTTGAGTTAATATAAGATAAAACACGAGAGTGTAATAGATTTTAAAAAATAGATAATGAAAATAAGAGACTAATAGGTCTGTAGTATAAGGGCAGATGATCCTTGCCTGGTTTACATATGAGGATAACGTAGGCTAATTTCCATGATTGAGGGAAATAAGAAATTCGAAACATTGAATTGGATATAGTAGTTAGTTTCGATAAAATTTGTAAATTAAATTCTTTTATCATTTTCTTTGTAATAGAATCATAACCTGATGTTTTGTGAGTATTCGGTTTTTGAGTTGTTTTTTTTTTTTTAACTTCTACAGGAGAAATACATTTTTGTTTTTGAAGGGACTGAATAAAGTGGAGAAGAGACAAAAGATTCAACTTCGTTATTAAAAATTTGATCTATTATAGGGTTTGTGGTAAAATAGTTTTCTAATTATTTACAATTAAATTTGATTTTTGAAAATCAGAATAAGCAGATATAGTATCGTTATTTAATATTGATATAAGGGAATAAGATTTTGTTAATTTTCTAATAGTTGGCCATTGTGATCTGCTATTAGAATGTATTTGTGCACTGTAATTTTGAAATTGGTCTAATTCATATTGGTCTATATGTAATTTGATAATGCGTGATAACTAGGGCTGTGATTTATATGCATTTGCATATTTGTTTCTGTTGACTAAAACATGCCGTTTCAACAAATTGTATATGTTTTGAGAAATTTAGGATCAATTTAAGCTATGTTTATTTTGCAGTTTTTCGCATAAATAACCATAATTGCATATTTGGTCCATCGTTGCATATTTTTGTTGCATATTCACCCCTCATCCGCGAAAAGGATATATTAACCCCTCATTCTTTGGCCGAGTGGAGTTCAGCATGAAAAGGTTCTACTATTTCTGTAGGATGGTGCTCCTTATATGTGAAAAGCAGAGACTGCGATAAACGTTTTTTATCCTTAACTTCATCTTACTTGCCTTGCTCACGCTTTTCATCGTGTTACAGAAAGAGTGAGATTTCAGTTCCCAGATATTCATCTGTTGATCAATCCAAGTTATGTGGATATTTTTAAGACAAATTACCCTGACCTAACTCTACCTCCCCAACCACTCATCACAAAGTGAGGCACTTGGCTGGAGGCTGCTGAGCATTATTCCAACCTACTTTGATCAAATAAAAGATCATCGGTCTAAGTTATCTGTTGATTGTTGATGTGGAGCGGGCATTCAGCCGGTTTAAAGCGATTTTGCGGCCAAATAGACGTTCGTTTGAATTTGAGAAATTGAAAAAGTCGGTGTTTGCAATTGCAACAATTTTGCAAGTGATCAATAGACTTTGTTGAAAGCATGTCCAATTTTTTTTCAATTTACTACCGTTTCTCTTTTAACCAAATATTGTTGGCTCACAAGTGAAACGTATTAAGGCAATAGATTGATTGTTAGTGATTCCGAGCGCGTCAACTATCGAAATCGTTAGTTCCATAAGTGTAGTGCATGTTTTTTGATCGGGATGGCGCGGTGACATTCCCCCACTGGATGGCGAGATCCGGCGTCGACCTACCATCGACTAGCGGAGTTTTCCCAACCAGGTATCTCCCACCAGCGAGGTACCGCCCCAGCCGGGAAAAATTCTACGTCCCCGACCGGTCTCCCGGCATGTGTGATGGTGTATTGCATGTTAATGTGTGTGTAAGGGGTGAGGATAGAACAAGGAAGAGGAAGGAAAGATCGCGCGCGGTCATTGGCCCGTTTGTTAGTGTGCTGCTCCGGCATTCACCTTGTGTTGATCGGAGAAACCGCGGAAAACTACCGATCAGAGCAGCCGGCCGCTAGAATTCTCCTTAAGACAGCGACTGAATTTGACCTAGCTGAAAAGCTAGTGTCGAAAATTGCCGCCGTCGCGACTCTAACCTAGGACCCCCCAGTCAGAGGCAATGCACTGACCCACCGCTCCCGGTCATTTAGTCAATATTTTCAAGTTTTAAGTTATTTGATTATTGGGTTCTATATTTTATTACATTTGAAAGTCATTTTTGTTGCAATATCTGTATTTTGTTTATTTTGTGAAATGCACATTAACTGCATCTCCCATTATTATGCTAAGAAATGAATGTTCTTCAAAATTAAGCCCTAAATGTTAATGTTGGTAACAATTTATATGATTTCTCTATCTCGTTTTGCTATAACATATTTTCCAAATTGCACTTTTTATATATTTTTACACTTACACATTACATTACTCAATTTCTCATATTTCCTTTTTTAATCACAATTGTCAAATATATTTACATCTATATGTGCATATTTCGCTGTTTTTATTCACCCTAAGCTCTACTACCACTACAAACAAAAGGAAAGCTCAACAAAACGTGCGCATAGTGACGCTACATTCACGTCCAGAAGCAAATCAAGGTGCCATCTTAGCATTTGCTCAATGGATCAGGGAAACTGGACAAAACCCGATCGAGATGGGGGTCATTGACTCGGAAGCTGAAGTACATTACTTGTTACAGGCATATTTGTCTTTTTTTAAAACTATACAATACAAATGTAAACTAATTCATTATGCTATATCATTGTTTTGTTATAGTAAACATTATTTTCCTTTTTGACTATCAGTATAGTCTCTAATTGTATAGAAACAGTTATGTAGCAGAAAAGATTTTACTTTTAACTTAAATTTGTGTACCAGTTTTAATTGTTTAATTTCATCTGGCAATGCAGTGTAAAGTAACGTAAGTGTATTGTAAGTGGATTTCTTGTAGTGAGCTGTTGATACTGACACTTGATGAACATGATTTCGGATAACGGATATTCGGATAACTTTCTTTTGCAATCTAAATGTCTGGGCACTAAAGAATGAATAAAGGAAGAAAATTATGCCATATCCCAGGCGGGAACGTACATTTGCAAAATACACGCAACGAGCTGCATGAAGGCTGACAGAATTAGAAAGAATTCTGAATGCATAACATAATGAACTTAATTTGGTGTTTAGTTCTGTTACATCACATTCCATTTGAGGTTAAACTGAATAATTGTCTTAAGTGCCAGTCGGCGCTAGAAGCAGCAAGAGCATGCCTTAAACGCCTTATGATTTTAATTCTATGAGGAATAATCTCTATTATATCATGAACTGTAATGGTTCTTCGAAATGTTTCATGTTACAAGATATTGAATCAATTCAAGGGTTTAATTTACAATTGCATTACGTACTTAACCACAGAGAAAGTTATAACCAATACGTTCACAAAGAACGCAAGGCAAAGATGTTTCAGCCGAAAACACGTTTGTTTAATGAAGCAAGTTATTTTCCTACCATTGTTGGCTATTGAATGAAAATATCTTAAAATACTATCGCATCTTGGTTTCATACAGATGTGATATTCTTTGCATGATGATTTTTCACCACTCATTATTTGTAGATAATTTCTCATTATTTTTAGGAAGAAGTACCCATAACAAATAAATAGCTTTGTGTATGTGAGAATACGGGTGCAATTGGCTTCTACTTTCGATTAGAACTCAAGTAATTAAGAAAACTAAACGTACTTTTTTGAATCTGCTTCATGTCATATTCGGTTAACAGCAACATCGAACTCTGAATATATATACACCCACACACACTCATATTTTTATTTATTTATTTATTTAGTCAAAAACTGTATGTGACGTATGGGGGAGAAAATCATCTGCGCACGCTTTTTTGAGTTTCAGAATCCCTTCCCAACAATTTAACTATTAATAGTTGAAAGATTAATAATAATAATAATAATAATAATAATAATAATAATAATAATAATAATAATAACAAAAACAAATTTAAAAAAGCGAGAGATTAACATTTCAAAAACTAGATATTTTCGTTGCCAAATTATAGAAAACTTATTTTTAACTGTAAAGAAATGAACAGACTTGATTTTTCTGTATTAACAAAATAGAAACTCACCCTAAGCTCTACTACCACTACAAGCAAAGGAAAGTTCAACAAAACGTGCGCATAGTGAAGCTACATTTACGTCCAGAAGCAAATCAAGAGGCCATCTCAGCATTTGCTCAATGGATGAGGGAAACTGGACAAAAACCCGATCGAGATGGGGGTCATTGACCCGGAAGTACATTATTTGTTACAGGCATATTGAGTCTTTTTTTAAATTATACAATGCATATGTAAACTAATTCATTATACTATATCTTGTTTTTGTTAAAGTAAACATTATGTTTCTTTTTGGCGATCAGTATAGTCTCTAATTGTATAAAAACAGTTTTGCAGCAGAAAAGATTTTACTTTTAATTTAAATTTGTGTACCAATTTTAATTGTTTACTTTCATCTGACAATGCATTGTAAATATGCATATCGATTAGCTCTGAGTGACTCGTTGGTTAGCGTGTTCGCTTACCACGGCGCAACCGCGGGTTTGATTGCCAGTCGAGGCAAAAATCAACTGTGCGCTTTCCTTGCAATATCCCAGTATCAGTTACTGTGTGACGATGAGGAAGCTCACTTCTCAGGTCGAGAACCAGAGATTCTGCGCAGGGATCGCTATGTGCGAACCACACTTAGCCCACAATCCTTGGTCAACCTGTGGCCTCAAGGCCGGAACGCCGCTGGTAAACCTTAGATCGTAAAGAGCCGTTGGGCCAACGTACACACACAAACACATTAATATAAACGTTTTCTTGTTTCATAGTGTCTAAGCCTAACGGAGGCTATCGCCTTATTTGCGACATCTCGCCATGGACTAGTTTCTATAAAAACTCACCATCTGTGTCACTGCCCTCAGCCATAAGTGTTTTAGAAGATGTGCAGCACTATAGCTATGCAGTCCGAATAGATCTGGTGGATGGCTTCTACCACATACCTTTGGCGCAAGGTACTCGTCGCCATTTTTCTGTGCAGTGCGCCAATAAGTTCTATCAATTTGCAGCCCTGCCCATGGGATGGACGTTGTCGCCGCTCATGATGCAGATTGCCATGACAGCGGCCCTCTCCTACGCCTGCAAAGCCCGATCGTACGTCTATTATGACGATTTTCTGTTGCTTTCCAATGACCCGGCACAATTGATCAGTGACGTTCAAAGACTACGAGATCTTGGTTTCCAGATCAACAGCAAGAAATCTCAGCTTACCCCAACGTCCGCAATCAAGTATTTAGGTGTGTATATAGACTTTTCTTGTAAATGTGTTAATGTGGACAACAACTACCTGAACGCAGTGCGGTCTGTGCCCCCATCCTGGTTGCGAGACACGCGTTTCGCCACCTCATATGCGGGCATGGTAGGCTGGCTGGCAATCGCCAGCGCAGCCTCCTATCCGTTGGCCCGGCTCATACGCCTGTGGCCACACCTCGCACCACCATGGATAGCAAGAATTCACCACCTGACGCAGTTTTCGCCCGGCCAGCAGACTCCCAAGGACGCTGTTACCGTGTACGCGAACGCGACGCCGCTCCAGTGTGCGTGGTACGCGCATGGCGTTTCTAGAACCTGGCTCACCCCCCAAGGATACGACATTTTTCATGCAGAATTCCTTGCGGCTATAGAAGAGAATAGATTAGAATATTTATTTTGCTACTTAGGAATACATAGAATATTTCCGGTGGTAGCGTTTTCTAAGAAATTTCTAAAAATACACAAAAAAAATCAAACTACATTAAAATATTAACATGTTACCAAATACAATTTTACAAAATTAATCTATTAACCATATTTACTTAGTCTAATTTTAAAATTTTTGACATTCTGAGGGAAAGTCTCCAGCACTGCAGCAGGTAATTTGTTCCAATTTTGTATCGTTCTGTTTACAAATGAGAATTTACCTACATCTTTTCTCTGTTTTCTTTGCCGAATTTTGAAACCATGATCCTTCCGCGCGACGTAAGTTGGTTTAGATAGTCTTTCCCGTACTTCACCCCACGGACGATTCCCTCTTATTGATTTGAATAATGCACAAAGACGCGATTTCTCTCTGCGTTTTTCCAAAGGTTCCCACGAAATAAATTCAGAATTTGAACGTCCTCTCCTAACAAATTTTGCAGCATATTTTTGTGCTTCCTCGAGAGATTTTATTTGCCCTAAACGAGCCCTTTTGGAGCCCTTTTAGATTTTAGATATTACAATGTGCATTTATTAGTTGATAACACTGCTGTATTGTTCAACTTGCGACGCCAAGTGGCGCATGTAAGAGATCCTGTTTTATGTATGCTAGCGCATATCGCTTATAATTTTTCTACCTTTTCTGTGAACTTTGTATTCAGTGAAAGTAATAAAGCAGACGCCCCGTCTCGCTCGGCCTCCGGCGGATCTGCGAGAGGCAGAATGTCTTACTCAGAATTTTGCACGGGTAAGTGAATCACATTCACCTCAAACAAACAATAAATTAGATAGTTTAATGCTATTATTAAATGTACTCATGCATGTGGTACGGTACGAAATATTTATGTAACTTTTCTATTGTTACAATATTTATCCACCTCATTCTCCATCAGTAATGTACAATATATATATATATATATATATATATATATATATATATATATATATATATATATATATATATATAGAGAGAGAGAGAGAGAGAGAGAGATTTAAAGTTCCTCGAAAAGTCACCTTTCTAAAGCGCTCCACAGGAATTATTAACAATGCTTCCGCCTCCACAGTAACGATATTCGTAACAGTATAAATAGTCTCATTATCTTTATTTCTAGGATTACTATGAACTGAGGCCACAGTATTAGTAGTAGTAATGCACAGATTGCATGCGATCCCTCTAAGGGGATATAAGAGGATGACGTTCCTCCTCGAAGTCGTACTGATTTGATAAGATATTAGACAACGAATTACTTGGAGATTGTAAAAGAACTTCATATTTCGTTATATGTACTCTTACTTGATGATGACCGAATGTCTTACTCAGAACTTTGCACGGGTAAGTGAATCACATTCACCTCAAACAAACAATAAATTAGATAGTTTAATGCTATTATTAAATGTACTCATGCATGTGGTACGGTACGAAATATTTATGTAACTTTTCTATTGTTACAATCTTTATCCACCCCATTCTCTATCAGTAATGTACAATACACTGAGGTGACAAAAGTCAAAATCACAATCCGCAAATTTACAGATATTATCATGTACAAAATGTACATAAGGGCAGGGCATTGGCAGAGCTTTTATTCCTTCTCAAGTGATCCATATGAAAAGGATTCTCCCGTAATTATCGTCGCACGATGGGAATTAACAGACTTTCAACACGGAATGATAGTTAAAGGTGGACTGACGCATGGAACATTCCACTTCGAATAACTTTATGGAATTCAATATTCCGAAATGCAGTGTCAAGAGTGTGCTGAGAATACCTAATTTCAGACATAGCCTCTCACCACGGTCCACGCAGTATTCGAACGTCTTCACTTAATGACCGAGAAAAGCGACGTTTCCCTGGAGTAATCAGGGCTAACAGACAAGCATCACTGCGGGAAATAACAGCAGAAATAAATGTGGGACGTACGACGAACGTATCCGTTAGAACGTTATTTGTAACGTATTTTCGAACATATACGTTAGGACAAAATTTGGCTTCAATGGGCAGTGGCATCAGTAGTGATTCGAGTGCATTTCCTAACAGCACATCGCCTATAGTACTTTTCCTGGGACCGTGGTGGTATCAATTGGACACCAGACGACTAGAAATCTGTGCCTTGGTCAGATGAATCCCGATTTCAGTTGGTAATAGCAGATGGTAGGTTCGAGTGTGGTGCAGATCCCATGAAGCCATAGACCCAAGATATCAACAGATACTATGCAAGCTGGTGGTGGCTCCGTAATGGTGTGGGCTGTTTTTACATGGAATGGACTGGTTCCTCTGGTCCAACTGAACCGATCATTGACTAGAAATTGTTATGTTCAGCTACGTGGAGAACCATTGCAGCTATTCATGGACTTGCAATACATTCAACTCAGCTAAGTATCTATTTACAAAATCCGCCATTGTAGAGAACTGTCGTCCCGATAAACGAAACAGCAGAATCAAGTTTGTTACCGCTGTGCTGAGGCAGCCACTTACATTGCGCAGGGAAATAGCACTATCGCATCACTCCCCAGCACACTCCGGCTCCTGCGGTCGCGCGTCGCCCTCTCTCTCACACACGCGCGCTTCTTTCGCGCGCGGCGATTGGCGCCGCGTTAGCAGGTTTCCGCGCGACCCCTCAGGGCGCGCCGGCGGGCGCTCGCGACGGAGATAACCGCGTTAACGACGTTAAGCGCCGGACGCCGTTCCCGCGCGCGCCTCGCGCCGCAATTCAATTGCACCGGGCAGCAAATATCGCGGCGGGCGCGCCCCAGTCCCCCCCGCCCCGCCCCGCCCCGCCCCGCCCTGTCCCGCCCCGCCTCGCCCCTCCCCCGCCCCGCCCCGCCCCGCCCCGTCCCACCTCGCCCCCCACCTCGCCCCCGCCTCGCCCATCCCCGCCCCGCCCCCGCCTCACCCCGCCCCGCCCCGCCCCACCAGCCACGCCCATCCCCCGCCCATCCCCCCGCCCCCCGCCTCACCCTGCCCCGCCCCGTCCCGCCCCGCCTCGCCCCTCCCCCGACCCGGCCCCCCGCCTCGCCCCGCCCCGGTCCGGCCCACCCGAATCCAATCCACGGGCTGAGCCCGAAGAGATGAAGAGGAAGCAGGACCCCTCGTGGGAGTAGGGGGCGGGGTGCGGGGGCGGGATGGAAGTGTCGAGAGGGCGCCACGCGTGGAATTGGTGGGTCAGAGCACGACGGAACCGGGAGGGCCGCGCGGGAGGAATGGCGGGCCACGAGAACACGGAAAGAAGCCTGGAGTAGTGGAGTAACTGTGGGGTGAACACTGGTGAAGCAGGAATGGAGCGAGACAAAGAGCGACGCTATCCGAAGTGGTTCAGCAGAAGCGAAGAATATGACGAGCGAGGTAGAGAAACGAGAAATGCGATGATGTTGGAGCATAATGGATTGATTGATTGATTTGTTCGTGCTTCCGGACGCGTCAACTGCTTTGGTCATTAGTCCCGTAAGTGCAGTGCATGGTTTTCTCGGGAGATGGCGGTGATCTTTCCCCGCTGGATGGCGAGATCCGGCGCTGACCTACCGTCGGCTAGTGGGGTTTCCCCCTAACCAGGACTCTCCCACCAGCGGGGCACCGCCCCAGCCGGGACAAGCTCTAAGCTCCCGACCGGTCTCCCGGAATATGTGGTAGCGTAGTGCATGTTAGTGTAAGTGTAAGGGGGAAGGGATAGGACAAGGAAGAGGAAGAAAAGATCGCGCGCGGTCCGTGGCCCGTTTGGTAGGGAACTGCTCCGGCATTCGCCTGGTGTTGATCGGAGAAACCACGGAAAACTAACGATCAGAGCCATTAGAATTCTCCTCCAGAGAGCGTCTAAATTCGACCTAGCTGAAAAGCTAGTGTCGAAAATCCTGCCGCCGTCAGGATTCGAACCTAATGGAGCATAATGGACTTGCATGGACCTGGAGGAGAGTATAAGATCCAAGAGGTCCTGTCCGACGGCAGGAACGATGTAGAGCGAGACAAAGCTGAGTGAGAAATGTGTAGAAGCTCAGTTCAGTCCGGTGATGGTAGAACGGGACTGCTCCGAGTGAAGAAGAGCGAAGCGTCATGACCGGTGCAGTACACGGTGCGGTGAAGATCCATTGATTGATAGCGATGCCGGGCGGATCAACTGCTAAAGTAATTATTCCCGTAAGTGTAGTTCAAATTTTATGCGGAATTCACTCGCTGGATGGCGAGATCCGACGTCGTCCGTCCCATCGGCTCGCGGGATATCCCCAACTAGGTATCTCTCAGCCGGGTAGCGCTCCATCCGGTACATGCTCAAAGTGGCCGACTGGTCTCCCAACACGTGTTGTAGTATAGTGTATGTGTGTGTGTGTGTAAGTAAGAGGGGAGGATAGAACAAGGAAGAGGGACAGCTCGAGCGTGGTCCGTGGCCCGTTTGTTAGTGCACTGCTCCGGCATTCGTCTGGTGTTGATCGGAGAAATCACAGAAAACTACCGATCAATGCAGCCGGCCGCTTGAAATGACGCGGTTCGGTGAAGAGCGGTAAGGAGAAATCTACGGTGGAGAGGAATCGGAGAGGACGATGTGAATTGAACGGTGGGCGATGGAGCAACAAGGAGTGGGGACTGGAGAGTTGAACCGACCTGGGTGAGCTAGAGTGAAAAAGAAGGGAGATGAAGAGCAGGAGAGAATTGGGCAAAACCAAGAGGCATTGCGCGGGGCGAGGGCTGGTGGGATGGGAGATGGGAGACGAGCGAAACAAGCGTGTCCTTGATCGAGTTACCGAGAGCTCTCACTCCGCCTTCCGGGAAATCTTTCTTGACTACTTCCGCTAAAGCAGTGTCGAGCCGTCACGTTCACTTTTGGAGGAATACATTGAGCTTGGATCCGTAGATTTGTTTTGGATTTACTCACAGGTATTTTAATAGAGTTGTCAGATAATGAATTGTTCACTCAAACGTATATTTACCACCATCTTCACTATTATCGTTATTGTCGGCACTTGCCAAGTACTCAAGAATTGCTTCAAATATAACCAGTTAATGGACATCTCAATCTTTATACAGGCATTTCTTTAATCGTTAGTTCGTACGTCATTATCTACAGCGGAGGACATTTTTGTAATACAGGGATAATTATAATCACAACCTATCAACATGATTCACATTCATTTCAAACATTTTCAGTTCTTAAATAACTAGATATACGCACAAAAGGGCTTATATATCTTATTTCAGAAAGATGTTAGAGTTAAATATGTTACGAATAATTTAAACTCACGTTTTTTTCTTTATAAATTGCTTTGAGCGTTTTCGTTTATTTTATAAGCCGCCTTTTTGTTTTCAAACCCTTTTCTCAATTCATTAGATGGTTCATTGATTATGTGACGAATTGAATTGCAACTGATTAATCTGAATATTGAGATTCCGGATTTATTTTTTTAGAAAAGAAACCGAGAAAGAAAACTTTTTGTCACTTCCTTTCCTTTCCGTTTGCAACTTTCGTTTCTTATCTCTCCAGAGTAATACTCACTTTGACATTTCGTTAATTGGCATTTCCTGGGGCAACTACAAACGTCCATTGTTTTTACAATTTACTTGTTAGAGTTGAAGCAAAATCTGAACGCCAGGTTGTCTGTCTCACAGTTATCACTTTCCTAGCTAAACATGAAACGCTTTAGTTTCTAAAAGAATACAACTTTCCTGAATATTCGGATAACTTCTATGTACTGTATTAACGTTATCTTTTGTTTTATTACTCAGGTTTCCAATAAATGTGCCACGTTTTCGGAGTTTTGCACCGTAAAATGTTGTTTGTATGGTATTAATTTTTAATCAAAATTTTAAATAGTATGCAGAAATGCTTCTATTAAAAATACCAATGTATGTGCTTCCCAGGAAATTATAATAATAAGTACTAATAAAGAAACAAATTTGTTAGTAATTAGAATAACTGTCCTGTGGATAAATTTCATAATCTAATCACAATCTGTTATTTTTTCTTAACATAATGAGTGAATCTGACAGGGAAATATGTACTATTTTTTTCAAATACATTTTCCGTTAGTTTTTACTTTACTTAAAGGTAGTTGTTTACAGTTTTGAAGTAAAAGGGGAATACTCCATGATATTATGGAAATGTGTACGGATAGAATTCATGGAGAAGAAAAAATATCACGAAAAGATTTCACTGTCATTAGTCTTCTTCTTCTTCTTCTTATCTTCAAGTATTGAGGCATGATGCCTGTTACGCCGCTTAGTACTGGTCCTTCCAACGCATTCTTGGACGTCCTAAGTTTCTCTTTCCTCTTGGTTGATAATTTGCCATTTGTTTAGGAATGCGGTCGTTGTTCATTCGCAACAGATGTTCTTGCCAAGAGTGTCTGTAGTTAGTGACTTTCTCTATGAGACATTCTACATTTAGCTCATTTCGGATTTTTGTGTTCCTTTGTCTATCTAGGAGACTATATCCCGCTACCGCTCTAAGAAATCTCATTTCTGCTGCTTGCAGTCTTGACATATCTTTTTTTGTCATTGTCCACACTTCACTCCCATATAAGCAAGTTGGTATTGACATAACTTTATAAAATTTGATGAGAGTGTCTCTTCTCACTTTTGAACTGAGTGTTCTTCTTATGGTACCATTCATTTGATTGAATCGTTCTATTTTCTTATTTATGTCGATTTCGCCATAAAATGATATGTCTGATCCCAGGAATGTGAAGTGCTGTATCTGTTCTACAGTTTTATTATTTACTACAATTTTTGAGCGTACCGGGTATCGTCCTTGGAATGCCATCACTTTCGTTTTGGTGTCCGATATTTCCAGATTATATTCTGACATTATCCGCTGCAGTTCATGAGTTGCTTTTTGTAATATATCTTCACCTTCTGCTATTATTGCTTGGTCATCTGCAAAAAGTATTGTCCATAATTTTGTTCTCGTTAAGTCTAAACTATAAAATTTTAATCTGGTCTTCCACTCGCGAAGAGCTTCGTCTATGTAGATATCAAACAGAATCGGTGAAAGACTGCATCCTTGTCGTAAGCCTTGGTCCACTTTCGCTTTTCGATCTGGTTTCCAAGTAATACATATTTCGGATTCATTATACATACTTTCAATTACAAGAATCAGATGTTCAGGGATTCCTTTCTTTCTTAGTACTTCAAAGAGGGTATGCCTGGCTACAGTGTCAAAAGCTTTCTTGTTATCTACAAACAAGATGTGGGTTTCTTTGTTATATTCTCTGTGTTTTTCTAGAATTTGTTTTACGACAAATATATTGTCTATGCAAAATTAAAATTTCTCATGTCATTAAAGTGAGCCTCAAATCTTAACTAAATCCTTTAAACACGACGGGAGTAGTTTTTAGGAGTAGTTTAGTCTTTCTTCTCAGCAATTAAATTTGTTTCTAATCTATTTGCCAGGGCAAACAGGACTACAGTATGTTTCGCGCAGGTATTCGTTTTTTGACTAGCTCGGGGATTCAAATCGAACAAAAACCTCCGAACTTCCACGCAAACCTCCCAAGACTTTTTTCAAAACGACAGGAAACCAGAGTTTCGAAACAAAGGAAAATTTCGTTGTAAATCACAATAAGTTGCAGTCATTTTGTTTAGAACAAAGTCCTCCTTAACTACAAATGAAATGTTACAAAAATTTGAAGATTCGTTAGCGATATTTAAGTGGGGAAACGTATGAATTCGCAGCTGCTATACAAATAACGAATTAGAACCATTAATACCAGCAATAACGTGATCACAATACAAGTTTCATGGATCAACAATCAACGAAGCGAATCAGGATTAGCTAAATACACACGTCATGATGTATGAGTAGAATCGAAGTCACAGAAACGTGCTAATATGAGGCACCGCGAGAACACGCACAAATTCACCGGGCTGCACGCGACAATAGTGTGCCTACCGGAATAACACATCCAACCCACTAGCACTAGACCGCACGCTGCTCGTAGAAATCCGGAATTATTTGGGGCACCAGCAGCAGCGCGGCGGCTCGGGGCGAAGGGCAGCGGCCGAGCAATTTTTGGGTCCCCGGTGTAAACACCGGGCAAAACCTCTCCCGCCATGTCACGCGGGGATGAAGTAATTACAAAACCAATATCATCCATTAGAGTTGTCCCGGATTCCGATTGTAGCTCGCGCGGCCGGGATTAAATAGATTACACATTATATAAATTATACGAGGCCGAGCCGGCCGCACTAATCACGGCGCGTACATGGGAATCAGATTAGCGGCGGAGGCGCCCGCGCCCACCTGGCGCTCCAGACGGCGACGCCCCCCCCCCCCCCCCCCCCCCTGCACCGCCCCCGGCTCCCGCACTGCCCCCCGCCCCCTCCCCGCCCCACCACGCCCTCCCCACCACGCCCCCGCCTCGCCACGCCCCCGCCACGCCACGCCCCCGCCACGCCCCCCGCCACGCCACGCTCCCTGCCACGCCACGCCCCCGCCACGCCACGCCCCCGCCAATACGCCACGCCCCCGCCACGCCACGCCCCCGCCACGCCACGCCCCTCGCTCACGCCACGCCCCCTGCCACCACGCCCCCGCCACGCCACGCCCCCGCCACGCCACGCCCCCGCCACGCCACGCCCCCACGCCGCGCCCCCGCCACGCCACGCCCCCGCCACGCCACGCCCCCGCCACGCCACACGCCCCGCCACGCCACGCCCCCGCCACGCCACGCTCCCTGCCACGCCACGCTCCCCAGCCACGCCACGCCCCCGCCACGCCACGCCCTGCCACGCCACGCCCCCTGCCATGTCACGCCACGCCCTCTCGCCATGCCCTGCCCCCTGCCTCCTCCACGCCCCGTCACGCCCCTGCCTCGCCACGCCCCCCACCTTGCCACGCCCCCACCTTGCCACGCCCCCGCCACGCCACGCCCCCGTCACGCCACGCTCCCTGTCGCCACGCCCCCGGCCTCGCCACGCCCCTCCCCTCCCCGCCACGCCCCGCTCCCCCGCCTCTCCACGCCCTCGCCACGCCCCCACCTTGCCACGTCCTTCGCCACGCCACGCCCCCGTCACGCCACGCCCCTGTCACGCCACGCCCTGCCTTCGCCACGCCACGCCACGCCACGCCACGCCCCTGCCTCGCCACGCCCTCCCCGCCACCCCATGCCCCCCGCCACGCCACGCCCCCGCCACGCCCCCGCCTCCGCCCCCCGCCACCCCCACGCACTCCGTGACGTCAGCGGCCCGGGCGAGGGGCACTCTCCGCCAGACACTCCGCGTTCCCACTGGCGGCGAGCCGAGGGAATTAAAGAAGATACGGCTCCGGAATTTGTAAAATGTCTTGAGCACTATTTCGCTCGATGGAGAGAGTAAGGTGTTCAGAGGTTACTTCAGTAATACGTGAGTGGGTTTTTCTCTTCTAAGGTTCAATGGGAAGTGTCCTTTAAAAAATGTCAAAAACGTTTAGTATGTAAAATGTATATAAATGTTCAAATTATTGAAATGTTAAAACAAAATAAAAAAAGTGTTCACAATGTTTATTACCAACTTGCCCGATTTCAAATAAATGTTGATAAAAATCGAACTATAATTCAAGCAAAATTCAAGCATTAATGTGAAGTTTTTTTTATATCAAACATTTCTTACAGATTAGCTCATACTTTTAACTTTAGAAGACACAATAGTTTACTGAGTTACTGCATAATGAAATGACTGCAATTGTAGGTTTTGCGCAGCCGAACATTTCAATTATTTTTCAAATTCTCTTTGTACTTTCTGATATGCATACGTATATAAGGAGTAACAATAGAAAAGAAATTTATTTAATGATGCGGAAAACGGATTTCAAGATTTTAACGGAAGTACTCATTTTGGGTTCTCCTGACATCGATTGGAAAGTCTTTAAATTTCAAATGAATTCTTTGAATTTTGAGAGTACTCGACATGACACCCCTAGGTTATTTTCAAATTTTTCAAAAATGAGACTACAATTTTTTTTCTTCAAATTTCTTGTTGTAGTAGACACAATACACTTATAAATATGACATACATTCAGATTTCACTGATATCTCTAAAGTTTCAAAAATTTCAAAAGTTTCCCGTTTTTTAAAGCTCTTCTAAAACTATATTATTGAACTGTAGATGTTTTCTTCAAATGAAATATAATCTATACAAATATTACTTTCATTATATACATTTCTACTTTCACGTCGTTCGTAGGAAGAAAAAATAGTGCCAGAAAACGGCGAATTTTCGGCAAAAAACTCTTATTGCCGGACCCTGGTAACAAAATAATGAATAAACCTTCTTCTTATATGAAGTAAATTATTTCTTCTAACAAGTTGAGAAATCAGAAACCATGAGATGCTAGTTGTCATGAGATGCTAATTTCTGATAAACAATTACATGTCTCGAAAACGAAAGGCGATAGCTCCAATCTAATTGCGTTTTGCATCTCGTTTTTTTGCATCTCGTTTTAAATGCAGTTTAGAAAAGACAATAAAAATTGAAAAAATTGCAAATTTTTAAACAATTTCCAATGTTTTCAATTCTGAAGTGGAAAAAAATTCCCTGATGTTCCATAACCGAAAACTGCAAATTACCAATTTTGCAACAATTAACAATTTTATAAACAATTCTTAAATGTGCGCTATTCCGGCCGAGAAGTGTCCCAAAATTGTTCCTGAGTTGAACATTCCAAATTAACAATTTTTAAAAGAGATGCAAAATTATTACTAAATACCTCGTTTAATTGTCGTTAAAATGAGAAATATGTCATTAATATTTGCGTTTTCCTGTATTTCATTGAAATTCTAGAAGTCTTCTATCGATTCGCTTGGAAAGGGAATCTGTTTTTGATTCTACTGCAGCATTTCCTTCACGATACTAATGAAATTTTGTGATCCGATGACATTTCTTTTAGAAAAAAAACAATTGAACTGCGACCATTGCTGTATAGCCTCGACACGCATTTCGGGTAACCTTAGAGTATGATGCAGACGCAAGTTCAGCGAGATTGAGCAACGTTCCCGGGACGGCGACAAGACATTCTCTGACTTTTCGTAATATTTGTAATTACAGTTTCCTGCAGCTCCACGGTAGAGTCAAGTGAACCAGGGAAAAGAATAGCGAGATCACGTACCGAGAATATGAAGATATATTGTTACTGTTTGGTGAATGCTTTGACAAAGCCAACAAAGCTGGCCGTGTTTATCGGGAAAGATTCCCCGATCACCGCGTGTCTTATTCACAGGCAATACGCAGCGCTCTTAAGAGACTTGTAGAAACGGGCAGCGTTGCATTCATCTGCCGATTCAGGCCGCTCGCGTTATTTGCTCGCCGAGCAGGTTGTGCAGGAAGCTATTTCGGGCGATGCTGCTGCTAATACACTGCAAACAGAGCGTTTTATGAGGATGCATCATCAGTGCATATGGAATCTTCTAAGGGATGAAGAATATAAACCATATTATTTTCAGTGGGTGCAACTCTTGCAGAAGTCGATAAGCCATCTCGAGTGGCATTCTGTGAGAGGATTCCTAAGCATAACGCACGTAATACATCGAGGAGTGTGTTATGTTTAGTGAAGAAGCACATTTTTAATGCAATGGTAAAGGGAAATTCCATAATCTACAAACATGAGCAACTGAAAATCCACACGCAATTTGGGAAGACAGGCGAGCGGGTGCGTTCAATGTTTTTGGTTTATGTTGAAAAATTTTAATTATTTTTGAAAGAAAATTGAAATTACAGAGAATGTTCGTTGATATGATTATTCGATGGAGGATATATCATGAGGCCAATTTCCTGCTGATTTATGGTGGTCGGAATCTGTCTTTAGGGAAGCGTGAATTTATACGTAAGTTCGCTTCTGCTGTGCATCCAAGGTGGAATATGGAGGCGCTGGGAGATGTGGAGAGTGATGAAAAGAAATCTTCGGACAGTTTGGAAATGTGTTCTTTTATTGCGGGAATTTGCAGTTCATGGTGAATTTGCTTGTTTGAAATAAACCATGGGGCTTTAATGATAATTCTTAGAACTTTATTTTGTATAGTTTGCAGTATGATTATGTTAGATTTTGCTGCATTTTCCCATATCGGGCAAGCGTACGTCATTGTTGGTCTAATTATTGATTTGTAAATTATTATTCCGGTATCTATTTTAAGGGAAGATTTTTTGTTAATTAGAGCGTAAAGTTGGGATAGTTTTGCTTGTGTTTTTGTTCCTGTTGTGTGGATGAGCGTTTTCCAGTTTAGTTTTGTGTCAAGTTGCATTCCTAGATACTTGACTGCTGTTTTACTTGGTACCCAGGGAATATTTTCGTTGTGCATGATTAAATGGGGAGGGGTGATAGGGTATCTTAGGGTGAAAAGTTTTGCCTGTGTTTTATCTGGATTCATTTTAATTCTCCAATTTTTTGCCCATTCATTGAATATGTCGAGGTCGTTTTGTAAGTTATTCTTAGCTGTTGTAATCTCTCCATGCTTTGAAAATAGTACAGTGTCATCAGCGTAAAGCGCAATTTGCGAATCTAGTAGGTGTGGATAATCAGATATATATAAATTGAATAATACTGGGGACAATGGAGAACCTTGAGGCAGTCCTGCTGAAATCTGACGTAAGGTTAAATGGTATTGTTAATTTTGACTTGGAACTTCCTTTGATTTAAAAAACTTTTAAGAATTTTGTATAAGAAGTCTGGAGTGTCTATTTGTCTTAATTTGTAAAGAAGGCCTTGATGCCATATTTTGCCGAAGGCTTTAGTTATATCCAGAAATATTTCGATAGTGTGTTGTTTTGTATGGAATCCTTGCGCTATGTATTCGGTTAGTCGTAATATTTGATGTGTTGTGGAGTGGTTAGGTCGGAAACCAAATTGTGTATCTGGGATTACGTGAATGTTTATTAAAAATTGTGTTAATTGTTTTAATTTCAGTTTCTCTAATATTTTTAACAATGAGGGGAGCAGGCTTATTGGTCTATAGTTTGCTGGATATTTTGGATTTTTTCCTGGCTGGCGGAAGGGCAGCACTGTTGCACTTTTCCAGTCGTTGGGAAAGTGACCTAGTCTGAGTGCTGCATTGAATATTGCTGTAATGCCTGCTATCTGGTTATTATTTAATTCTTTTATAACTTTATTTGAAATAAAATCGTATTCTGCTGAATTCTTACTTTTGGATTTTTTTATTTCTCCTTTAACTTCTGATGGGGATATATATTTTATATTAACTGTGCTGTGTGAAGTGGATTCTGATTAAATTCCTCAACTTGTTTATTAAAATGTTCGTTCTCGACAGGGTTTGGGTTGAACGATTTTTCGAGGTAGTCAGCAATAAGAGAAGTTTTCTCTAAATCGGAATTTGCCACTTCTGGACCTACTTTAAGTTGTGGAAATTCTTGTTTTTGTCTTTTTATTCTCTGTATCGTGGACTGTATATATGGTAATATATATATATATATATATATATATATATATATATATATATATATATATATATTACAACATGTATATTAACTGAGGTTAAACTCGCGAATGAAAGTTCAGGTAAGAGTGACAATAAACCTATATTCTGACAACTAACACGGTTTACTTGCATCAAAAATATTTCAATAGAATAAAATGACGTTAGTTTCTTATTTTGATGATGATAATAATAATTATAATTATAATTATTATTATTATTATTATTATTATTATTATTATTATTATTATTATTAGCGGCTAAATAAATACAATATATTACATTTTACATTGACAATATTACGTTCTTACAATATTGAGGTTACATTACAATGATGATTATGAATACAAAATAATAATTATTACTATTAATAATAAAATAATAATTATTAATAATAAAGTTATTATTATTATTATTTATATTTTATCTTTTTTACTTTTTAAATATAATAATTTAATAAATATTCACAAGAAAGACTGCCCTATCCACAAAGAAATTTTGTCCATTAAGTTTTGACGTTTTCCTTGAAACCATCAATAATCAATGCGGATGAAAATCGTCATTATTAACGGGACCAGAAACGCATTGCTAACGAGAATTTGGACACAGAAGTCTGGTACCGCCATTTTTGACAGAATTGTGCAGGCCGACACGAAGAAGAAAGTAAAGGGATTTCGCCTAGCCACTAATGGTGATGAGACCGTACTTGTATATTCTTACCTCGAAGGCATTTCTTATTTGATGGGCGAATACAGGGAGATTACCGACACGACAGCCGCAATCGTGTCTTCTTCAAAAGTATGGAGAAGACGTATTGATAACTGACAGCAAACAGAACGTTCGTTGTATATTTCCCACATGTTGAGTACAAAATATGAAATGACTTATGTCATCGAAACATGAAATGTAATATCGCAATGTACGTCTTAGTGTATTTAAAACAGCCGCTGACCCATTCACAGTTGTATCATATAAAGGAAAACCTACCAGCAATTTATTGTTCGTCAGGAATTTTAAAACTCAAGAATGGTGCAATTGCCTTATGGAAGAAAGAAATGTATATCGTTGGCACATGCCGTCGAGTCGCTAGTATTTTTTTCTCTTCCCTTTCAAGAGGGCTTAGCGCACATGTATTCAAGAAAGTGAATAAAATCTCACTGTTGATATCTGACTTGCTTTTGGATTCGCTTCAACATACTTTGAAACTTCATTATTTGAAATGTCCTACGTTCTGTTAAATAAGGAATCAACGCTAAATAAAGAATCATTCTGTCAAACATGAACTTGTTTGACAAGATGCAGATAATGTGAATAAATTGGATGTTGTAATACTTTCCATGCCTTGGGAGGAATAGGGGCAATAATTCCCCATTCTGCAATCGAGCTCCTTCTTCGTCCAAATAATCGTCAGCAATGCGAGTTTTTTGCTGATCCCATTCATTCTGACGGTTTTCAGCTGCATTTTTTTTATATCAAGGAAAACTTCGTAACCTGTGAACACAAGTTCTGTGTGTACGGGACAGTCCTTATTGTAATTCCATAAATTCAGTCGTATTCTCTTTCCCACCCAGGAAACAATAACTTTTCAAATTGTAGTGTATATCATGTGATCTAAGAGCTGTTGATACACCTGACTTAGACTGCACACTTTCCTTTCGAGTTGATGCAGAAATCAATTTTGAATTATATACTTCGCATGACAAGTTTAGGTACAGTCACATCCTCCCACAAGAACAATATTTGAATTGACACGACTCATTTCTTCTTAACCCCAACCTCTTCACCTTCGTTCAAACTCCGTTCACATATCACAAACTCCTGGCGTACATATTTTACTGCGTAACATTATTTACTGCGAATCTCCCATTCAAAAACTGTCGAGAGGAAAACGAGAGGAGGAAAATGATTGATTGATTGATTTTTTCGTGTTTCCGGGTGCGTCAACTGCTTTGGTCATTAGTCTCGTGAGTGTACTGCATTTTTTCCTCGGGAGATGGCGGTGATCTTCCCCCGCTGGATGGCGAGATCCGGCGCTGACCTACCGTCGGCTAGTGGGGTTTCCCCCTAACCAGGACTCGCCCACCAGCAGGGCTCCGCCCCAGCCGAGACAAGCTCTAAGCTCCCGACCGGTCTCTCGGAATATGTGATAGTGTAGTGCTTGTTAGTGTAAGTGTGTGTGTAAGGGAAGAGGATAGGACAAGGAATGGGAAGGACAGATCGCGCGCGGTCCGTGGCCCGTTTGGTAGGGTACTGCTCCGGCATTCGCCTGGTGTTGATCGGAGAAACCACGAAAACCTACCGATCAGAGCAGCCGGCCGCTAGAATTCTCCTCCAGACAGCGACTGAATTCGACTCAGCTGGAAAGCTAGTATCGAAAATCTTGCCGCCGTTGGGAGTGGGAAGCTAGGACGTCCCGGTCAGAGGCGCTGCAGTGACATCAGTTGATGCACTGAGCTACCGCTCCCGGTGGGAGGAAAATGAGATGAGAGTGAGAATAACGCGCGCCGCACATCGTTCCAAGTTCCTCTTCCTCCTGTTGCGCGTGCGTGGATTGCGGAGGCGCTCATTGTGCACTCCTTATGATCAAGGAACACTGCTTCACTCTTACAAATTGTAATTCAAAAATTACGTAAACATTTGTAATTTTATGCATAAAAGTCACGAAGCTACTGTAACAAAAAGAGAACAACTTTATTAATCGTAACCTGTATTTTTATTTCATTCATCGCCAACACATTAACAGTTCAGTACAATGCTTGCTTCGCTGCGCCAAGACTCTTTTGAATTCGAAATGTTTGTTTAAATTTATCTTCTGAAATGTACCTTTATCATCGTAAACAATCATAAATTTGCCAATATTCAGATATTTATCAAATTTCAGAACTCAAATTGAGAAGTGCAAACAGCCAGCGAACGCACACGACCCAGCAAATGAAACTTTCGAAAATATGAAATAGTACTGTGTTCTTGTGCAATTAACATATTTCCCGAGCGTTGTATCAAGATGAAATGCAAAATTTGACGTTATTCCAAGCGCATATATTCTAATCTGGTGCGTCCTTCCGTTGCCCGCTGAACTTTTGTTCTAGAGCCGCATTGTCGGCAAGATGATTCACACATCTTAATTAGGTGCCGTTTGAAAGGCAAATTTTGTATCACATTTAGCCGCGCAGTAGCAAACACAATAAATATTTTTCGAAACTGTGAACGTAGATACATTCAGGTAACACGTTTTTAGTGCAAGGTGCATTCAAACAATGCGCAATTATTACCTTTGACCTGTAAGATAATCGTGTCAAGAAGGTTTTGTTTTTAGAAAAATTGGAGCAGGAATGTTCTTCTCAAAATAGCCTTATATAAAAGCCCTTTCAAGGAAGTAGGTCAATAAATTGACACCTCTACATGCACTCTGCTGTGTCGCAACGGCCGGGTTGAATTTCGTGCTCAGAAGTGACTCTAAACCCAATTATCTCGATATTTTTTCTTAATAAAAACTGGATCTGCCATTTTTGGTGAAAGTCAACACTGAGTTTGGGGTATTTTTTTGTAATGCCGCCCGCCCGAGCCACCTGAGACCGATTCGCGCGTGCCGTGGCTCCCCCACCCCCAATTCAATCTATACGCAGCTAAAGTATACCTGTGAAATTTGGTCAATTATAGTGCAGACAACGACGATTTAAACATAATTTTTTCAAGCAGAACTATTCAGGGGAAAAGAAAAAAGAAATCGGCGTTTCTAGTGGTATTACTAAACTGAAATTCAAGAATTGGGAGCTATATTTACTATTGTATTTTTTCCGAAAACTATTCATCTATAATGCGAACGTTAACGCGAACACCACTTATCTTGTACTTTATTACGAACCGTCGTAAATAAAATATCGATTCAGAAATTTAGTTGATTTTTAGATTATGCTATTAGAGTAAACGAATGAGTGTTGATTATATTAAAATTTTTCATCGTTTTACAAATATTTTTTAATATTTCTTTCACGAAAAACATACATTATTCGGGAGGTGGTTCAACTTTTTTAAATTAAGTTTTCCTATGTTGACCCTTATATAATCTTTCTGAGGAGTCTTCAATCCAAACTAATCCATCCAATGTAATCTCCAATCCAACGAAATCTATTTTGTTACTGAAGAAAAGTCTGTCGCTCTGCAAATTTAGTGATTCTTCATTCATAGTATCAAACGAATTCTTAAGTGACGAACACAGATATTTATTTCGTGTTCGTTAACGAAAATTTAGTCCTCTGACATGTCTCTTTAATCACTTAAATTTCCCCATTTGTAGTATGTTATCACGATACAGTATTCAAATTTTCAATCTATCAACAGAGTCTGGATATTTTTAAACATTTAAGAACATGTCCCCTTCATAATGCTACACGGTTCCGCGACCGCACCTAAAAGCATTGCCTGTACGTCGTCATTAGCGCGCTAAACGTCCTACCACAGCAAATCCTCCCACACAGTTCCGCCTCCCGGCGCTCCCCTCTCCCCTTCCCGCCTCACCGTCACCCCCATGCCCCTCCCACGCGCGAACACGCTCCCCATTTTTACGCGGATTAGGCGCGACACGCGATCGGACGCCACACGACACGCGGGGCGGAAGGGGATGCGCTCACGCGCGCGCGCGCAGCGGACGCGGGGCAGAGCGGGGAGGAGCGCGACGAGGAGGGGCGGAGCGGGGAGGGGCGGAACGGGTGGAGCGCGACGAGAAGGGGTGGAGCAAGGTGGAGGGAGATGGGGAGGGGCAGAGCGGGGAGGAGTGCGGCAGGAAAGGGTGGAGCGGGATGGAGGGAGATGGGGAGGGGCAGAGCGGGGAGGAGCGCGTTGGGGAGGGGCGGAGCGGGGAGGAGCGTGACGGGGAGGGGCGGGCGCGGAGGAGGGCGATGGAGAGAGGCGGAGCGGGAAGGAGTGCGACGGGGCGGAGCGAGGCGGGGAGGAGTGCGATGGGGCGGAGCGAGGGGGGGAGGAGTGTGACGGTTCCGAGTGGGGTGGGAAGGAGCGTGACGGGGAGAGGTGGAGCGGGCAGGAGTGTGACGGGGCGGAGCGGAGCGGAGAGGAGCGCGATGGGGAGGGGCGGAGCGGGGAGGGGCGGAGCGCGGAGGAGGGTGATGGGGAGGGGAGGAGCACGATGGGGAGGGGCGGGGCAGGGAGGATCGCGACAGGGAGGGGCTGAGCTGGCATAAGTGAGCGCGCCTCGTCGTGGGGAGGAGGAGTGGGGCCGAAGAGAGGGGAGGGGGCGAGGAAGAGCGGAGCGGGCCGGAGCCTAGTGAGCGCCGCCGCCGTGGCGACGGGGAGGGCCAACGGGGGGAGGGGCGGGGTGGCCCCTGCCCGAGCCGCGTGGGAACGCGCGCGTGCCGTGGGCCGGTCGCTCCCCCGCCCACACCGCCTCCGCCCCCGCCCCCGCTGCCGCCGCTGCGCCGCGACGCCGCCAGTGTCTCTCCGATGAGCTCCGCTTGGGGCCTCTCTATCCTCCACTGGGACTGCGTGTGTCGGTTGAATCCGTCCCCACACGGCGCTATTCTTTTCCATATGGGCAACACTTAGAAGCATCGGCGTGGATCAGCCAAAATGCCCTTAATGTGGCTTTGTTCTCGCTTTTTCCCACACTGTCTTTGAATTGCTGGCGTTAGCTCTGCAAGTATTCCTTTTCACACTGGGGACTCCCTATGTGGGCTGCAGTAGCAAAGCAGCATTCTCGCCTTTGCGATGTGATGTCGTTTCTCTTGTCATGTGACTCTTCCGATAAATTCCGCTTCGGCCCTCTTCACCGTCCTTTGGGAGTCGGAGTGTCGTTTGAATCCTGCACAATCTCGCTCGCCCCTGCCACTTCCGCTACTACGCGCCTCCCGACTTACAGCTGGATATCAGGACTTAGGCAATCAAAATATTGAGGGATACTTTTTAGTAATTGAACAAAAGATAAAACAAATGATGCAGGGGGAACGGCTTTCGCGCGTCTTACGAGATAATTCACGAGATCGAATATACGTATTTTGGTCGATACGCGGGCGAGTTGGCGCATGACACAAACTCCCTCAGGACACCGCGCTGTCATGTTTCCGAATGTCTGGTGTAAGCAATATTAATATTCGTCATACAATTCTGTTTTATAATTTGAACTTATTTATAATTAATATTCCAGTAGTCAACATATTTTAAAATCTGAATTAAATATATTTTATAATATACAAGTAGAACATAAGTTTTTTTTTCATATTTATCAACTAAAAAGATTTTTCTTCCAAAAATGTATTGGGACCCTAAATACATAACTATAATCTGGGGTCCCCAGTGAGGTCGGCAGCCGCCTGGCTGGCCTATGTTCCCAGCTCCTGCCTTGCGGCGGAGTGGCAATACGCCCTTGCTCTCAGGCGCATATGCGTGGCTTCCCGTCTTCGCTCAAATCACGCGCCCCAAATTTTGCGCATTGCATGCAGTATGCATATTCAAACCCATTTCAACAAAAGATATGAAGACGGGGCAGCAGCTGAGGAAAAAACAATAATCAAGTTTTAAAAGTAGATATTTATATTCCAGCTTTGAAATGTTGAAAGATTTGATTTTTTTAGCCTTCGCGGCAACTTGTTGCATGAAGTTCATATTTACATACATATTTTACATCTATGTATATGCTTTATTTATTATTACTATTTTTATTTACTTTATATTTTTTCTTTTAAATTCTGTAGTTTGATCACAATTTTTAATTTCTAACGGTAATTTATTTCATATTTCAAATATTTTTTTCAAATAGTCTATTATTTGCCGGTACACTTTTACTGAAATTAATGACTTAAGTTTGTGCTTGTCTTGTTTGACTTGTTTTACCTTTCACTCTTTGCATTTTGTTTACTAAATTTCCCTTTACCTGATGTTTAATTAATTTAAAAATAAAAATCAGCGTCTTATAATGAATTTTCTGTTTTATTGACAAAAAAATTATTTTCTATCATGTATAGCACTCGAATAATTATCTTCATAGCTTTATTTTGTTGTACCTGGAGTGCTTTTTTAATTTCAGATGGTTATACTCCAATAAATATTGTCGCACAGTAATCAAATTGGGGAGCAATTGTGGATTCATATATCTAAAATCTTGTTTAGCCGTTTACATACGACCCAAGTCTTTTTAAAATATTAATCATTTACATCTGTGTAATATAATTCTCATATATACACCTCACATTTTAAACTTTCATGTTTAAAATTAAACTTACCCAATTTAACATTTTTTACTCAATCTGACAGAGTGGTTAGAGCGATTGATTGATTGAATGTTAATATAGCGGACATGTCAACTACTATGGTCAGTAGTCCTGTATGTGTAGCACGTGTTTTTGCTCGGGAGGTGGCGGTGGTCTTCCCCCACTGGATGGCGAAATCCGGCGCCGACCTACCGTCGGCTAACGATGTTTTCCCAAATCTGATATCTGCCACCAGCGGGGCACCGCCCCAGCCGGGACAAGTTCTGAGTCACTGACCGGTCTCCCCGCATGAGTGGTAGTGTAGGATATGTTAGTGTAAGTGTGTGTAAGTGATGAGGATAGGACAAGGAAGAAGGGAAGATCACGCGCGGTTCGTGGCCCGTTTGTTAGGGTACTGCTCCGGCATTCGCCTGGTGTTGATAGAAAAAAAACACCTAAAACTACCGATCAGAGCAGCCGGCCGCTAGAATTCTTCTACCGTCAGCTACTGAATTCGACCTAGCTGAAAAGCTAGTGTCGAAAATCCTGCTGCCGTCGGGAATCGAACTTTGGACCTCCCGGTCAGAGGCGCTGCAGGGTTAGTGCAAGATATTCCCAAGTAGTCGTGGAGTAATTTTTTACATTCAAAAATATTTGTTTGCGAGACCAGTGGGAATTGTGAGACCTGATAAACAAAAAAAAGGACTCTAATGATGAGTTTTATTTAATTATACGAATGAATTTTGTTTCATAGATGTAAAATAAAATTATTTCAATATCACTTAGAGACCTACCTTTGACTAGTTTCTTAACTAGTTCTAACAGATTTCATGGCCAAGAAATGAAAAATTGAGGTATGAGATTGAATATAGAAAAGTACTATTACACAATTAGCAAGAGCAGATTTATAAAAAAAATAATATTACAGAGATGTTTTAATGTATTTTTTATAGTGATCGCTAATAATGGCCACAATTTCTGACTCAGGCGAAATGTCTTGGTGAATTGGACAACGCCGTAATGTCTTTGAGATCGGCGCACCTGCTTAGTCCTGATACTACAAGAACTCTTACTGAGGACTTGTCGCACACTTGTCACACACTTGTCACACACTTGTAAAGCCCAGTGTACACGGTACAGTTTTCGTGCAAATTCTCATACAGTTTCTATACAGAAACTTCAAGATCCCAAACTAGAAGTACAAAAGCCAAAAGCGGCGCATACACGGTCTATGCACGAATTGCAAAAGGCCACCGCTAGGGGGTCTAAAGAGAAACAACTGAATTGCACCATCCGAGTACTGTCAGTAGTGGTATTTCTGTGTGTACGTTCTAGTTATGATCTTTTTTTGGTCTTAATTAACCACGAGGAGCATTGAGAATAAAAATAGGAAGTTAAGGATTGGGAAAAAGGAAGTTTATCACAATATATCACTTCACACAATCGCACTTTGACACACTTAACCACAAAATCGCGATGGCCGATCACCGTTAGTGAATAATTCTGCCGCTAGAGACGCTTGAGTCAAACTGTAGGCTTCCTGCATGAAAAATTATGAACATGTTCATATAGATAACGTGCAGTGTGGATTGTACGTTTTCTATACGTCCAATCTGCACGAAAACTGTACCGTGTATCCCGGACTTTAGATTGATTGATTGATTCATGTTTCCGGGCGCGTCAACTACTCAGGTCATTAGTCCCGTTAGTGTAGTGCTTTCTTTTCTCGGGAGATGGCGGTGATCTTCCCCCGCTGGATGGCGAGATCCGGCACCGACCTACCGTCGGCTAGTGGGGTTTCCCCCAACCAGGACTCTCCCACCAGCGGGGCACCGCCCCAGCCGGGACAAGCTCTCAGCTCCCGACCGGTCCCCCGGGATATGTGGTAGTGTAGTGCATGTTAGTGTGTGTGTGTGTGTGTGTGTGTGTAATGGGAGAGGAAAGGACAAGGAATTGGAAGGATAGATCGCGCGCGGTCCGTGGCCCGTTTGGTAGGGTACTGCTCCGGCATTCGCCGTTGATCGGAGAAACTATGGAAAACTACCGGTCAGAGCAGCTGGCCGCGATAATTCTCCTCCAGGCAGCTGTTGAATTCGACCTAGGTATCGAGCTATCGTTGAAAATCCAGCCACCGTCGGGACTCGAACCCTAGAACCTCCCGGTCACAGGCAGTGCAGCGACATTTGCTGAAGCGCTGAGCCACCTAAGCCGTTCACGGGACGCTGGGCACGTCTTCTATAAGAAAATATGCATTGAGTACGCTACTTGGATGACCAGGGAAAATGGGAAAGGAGTAGGAATGAGTCAAAAAAATGAAGGAAGAAAAAGTGGACAGGCTTGCTGCAGTCTTCGTGAATAGTGAGAGTTCCGCCGCAGTGCATGACGACACGCGGCATTCCCTACGCTTTCACTCTGCCTGGAACTTGAAAAGTATATTCTTTGACCTGTGAGTGACAATCCTCTTATGTGGGCAGTAGCATTTCTCTATGTGGGTTTGGTTATTCCCCAGTAGATGGAGGTAGTGTTTGCACGTAGATTGTGTCTCCTGCTGACGATGATATTATTTCAAATGGTTTGTTTTTTTTTAGAGCAGGAATGAAGAGAGGGTGTAGGTAGGGTTGGTGATGTAGGTGAAGTAGTAAAAATCAAATAAACTTGAGTGGGGAAACTTTCTATACAACTGTTTTCGTGGCGGTGTTTGAATATCAACATTCGCGGAGGGCGTCTGCAATGTGTTGGCCTTGTTCGACTCTAGCTGGTAAGAGAAAGCGTTGTCATTGTCAATGGTCTGATCTGGTCGGTGATTGTCAGTGAAGTAATTGTTTCGTCGGGTAATTGGAAACCGAGTAAATGAAATTTTTCCTGGTGATTCATGGCTGGCAGAAGGCGTGAAAGGTGTGTGCAAGTGGTTGGCATTGTTCGACTCTAACAAGGTAGGGATAGATTCGTCATCGCGGTCAACGCCAATGGTTATGATCATGTGTTTATGATGTTCATCGGCCCCTGAAAAAACGACAATGCACTTCAATTAAATATGTGAGTGGAAGAACACTACTAGTCCAGAAAGTTCATTCTGAGATAATTCAAGTTATAACTTTTGATGAGATCTGACAAAAAACTCTTGAGATTTAAACAATTTTATTTCATGATTGTACCAAGCCGTGCAAATACGTTCTGCCTTAATTGCGATGAAAACTTTATTAATAAAGAGGTGTGTCTTAAACTATTGTTTTTCACCTCAACGAAGATTTACCTAACGAATTTCTTGAAAATAACAATGTACCACAAAAATATCACAATTTACTGTCGTTAAAGTGCACGTAAGTAATATAACTTGGAGTCGTCCAAGTTTGAAGTTGAAACTTTGAGTAGACCTCACATATCATAACATTTTCCTATTTCGGGTATCTTTTTTTGTAATCAGGCTGTTTTGACGTTCAATTCACTCGGTATAAACATCATAGAGTCTGATGAGTATTAGTCGTGCAACTTTTCTTGATGTCTGCGCTCACTAGAGCTCAACTACCACGATCGGCACAGACTGGACAAAACCTTGGTTTCACAGGGAACGAAACAGCATAATTATCAGGGCTGCTTACCGCTGCTTCCGAATGAGTTCAGTTCCCGCGTTTTTGCTCTTCTTTCCGTTCCATGTATTTTTGTATTTGTTATTTTATACCATGGTATAGAACCTAGAAGAATACTGAAAAAGGACAGGATACTGGAAATCGCAGTGGATGACATCATAATAAATACAACTGACCATCCAAGCGATGATTGCAATTATTCAGAAAATGACAGTTAAGCAACAACTTCACAAATAATAAATGTCATTATTAATCAATGTTATCATTCACTAATTATTTTCACTTGTGGTTGCTATAAAGTATTGGATTATTCGTTCAAATTTATCGTCTATAATGTCCTGTTATATTACGAGCGAAAGAGGCGCGAATGGAATGAATAATGTTAAGTTGGCAACACGTCTGATGTGACGGAGACAGAAGCCGCCTCTCCCCGCAGCCCACGCTGCGAGACGTCAAGAAGAGTAGCGCGACTAGTGGTGTGCAATCCAGCTAGGTCGAATTCAGTCGCTGACTGGAGGAGAATTCTAGCGGATGACTGCTCTGATCGGTAGTTTTCCGTGGTTTCTCCGATCAACACCAGGCGAATGCCGGAGCAGTACCCCACCAAACGGGCCACGGACCGCGCGCGATCTGCCCTTCCCCTTCCTTGTACTATCCTCACTCCTTACACACACACACACACACACACACACACACTTACACTAACAAATACTACACTACCACATATTCCGGGAGATCGGTCGGGAGCTTAGAGCTTGTCACGGCTGGGGCGGTGCACCGCTGGTGGGAGAGTCCTGGTTAGGGGGAAAGAAACTACCCGACGGTAGGCCGGCGCCGGATCTCGCCATCCAGCGGGAAAAGATCGCCGCCATCTCCCGAGAAAAACATGCACTACACTAACGGGACTAATGACCAAAGCCGTTGACGCGCCCGGAATCACGAAAAAAATCAATCAATCAATCGTGTGCAATTTTCGTTGGAATAGACTATGTACGTTCTTTTATCTTTACCAGATTTTCGTACTTGATAACACAAGGTCTGTTGTTATGGTCTCCTCTTGCATCTTTTGGAGACAGACCAGACGAAAGAATTCCTGTCATTGAACCAGAATGTGTGAAAATCCATTTAATCTATTTTGCAAAATTGTTTACAACCTTGACTTTGAACACATATTTTTCAATGCAAAATAACGAAAATTACTGTCTCTTCGCTTACTGTTCCCTTCGCCTCTTGCTCGATTCATTACAGGCACACTGTTCATAAGAAATAAAACTTAAATTACATCAGCCCCGAACCACTGGCAAATAACAAATGTAAAATATCAGCTGCGAGCACGTCGAGTCGCCAGACATCTGAATATACAAACAAGAAGAACACTTAATGAACACCTGAATAAACACATCCTACTCAGGCTCCTTTTCTCTATCGATCACAAAAGTTTCCTCCATTGCAGCTATTTCTCTTCATATCTGGTCAGCATAACACCAATCTCCGTAGCATGACTTTCAGTGTCTTCATTTCGCTCCTTCGTACTGCAGCATCATCATCTCCATCACCCATTCCACCGTTTTGGTTTCTCTCAACCCTCCGCGTGGTCCCTGCCCCCCCCCCCCCAGCGGGAGACTCGCTTGTTCTAATGCCCCCCCCGCCCCCTCCTGGCCAGGTCCTCTCCCTCCCACGCCCATGCCGCATCCCGACTCACCCCCTCCCCGACCCCGCAGCGCGTTTTTACACAGCTTTTACATTAACTGTTAGTTTCAACACTCGCCATGGTTTGCGGTGAACGTGGCCGAGGGCCAACGGCGGCTGAGGGCGATTTGGGAGAGGCGGGGGATGGGGAGACACAGTCGCTGTGCGACACGCGGCCAGCGAAGGGGGGAGGGGAGACGAAAGCCAACAGGATATGCGGTCCAACAGATTTTTCTCATGTGACAGATAGGGACTTTCTAAACCGTGACATGGTGGCAGTGCACATTTGCTGTATATTGCGCCGATGGATACTAGTTGAAGAGTGCATTTGAGCAAAAAAAAATATGAAAAGGGAAATGTTGAAAGTAATTAATAGAGTTTAAAAAGTTGTAACAAGTTCATGAAAGAGTACATTATTATTATTACTATTATTATTATTATTATTATTATTATTATTATTATTATTATTTGTCGCATAGATATCTTTACAAATCGGTGAAAGAAAACTTAGCATTAGAAAACTTAGAATTTGGAGAAGATCGTACAAATGGTTTAGGCGCAAGAAGTGTTCACAGACGGACGGACAGACAGACAGGGGCGGACGGATGTTTTATGTTCAATTGGTGTTTCGGCATCAAGGATCCACAAGACAGGGATTCTGGCTATATCACGTGTTAGACGATTTTTTCTCTTAATTTAGCAACTGCTTTTATGCACGTTTTCGCCACCAGAGCCTGGCAATGCATTTTTTCCGCCGATAATCCGCCGCATTTTTGCGCAGCATTACATAACTTTCTCTATACTACGTATATTACTCCGTATGTACGTACGTACACGAGAAAGTAAAAATGAAGATGTGACAGATTCCGTGGTGAGTTCATCGAGTGGTTGTGGTTGAACGGACGATTACTTATGAGGCGATCTCGAGTTGCCGTAGTGGACGCATCGCGTGTTGGTTTCGAAGTTTCGAAATTTCATGAAGTTAATTTTGAAGATGATTTGTTTTGTTTTTTTTTCGAAATGTTAGAATATGGACAGCTGTGGCAGTCAATCGTCGCGCTGCAAAGGGCGCGTACGCGGAGATTCTACCTGGCGGTCCTCTTGACAACCGACAGACGAGACGAGACTTATATTCATATATACCCTCTCCTTATTAGAGATATTAATAGAGGATTACTCCGCGCTCAATGCTCGACACGGGGCGAAGAGTCGCGTTGCGTCAATAATAATAATAATGATAAAAATATATAGACTATGTGCAAGACACTAAGACAAGGATTTTAAACTTTTTTTGTGTGTACAAGGATACATTTACATTTTTTGCAATCTATTTGCATTCTTTACCCATTTCTTAAAACGTTTGCGGGGACATACATTAGGAAACCTTTTTTAAAAATCCACAAATGCAATATTTACAAAAAAATATTTTATTCTTAAAATTCTCCACCAATAATTTTAAGTAGAATATAACATTTGTACAACTAAGTAAGGTATGCATTGAAGGTATTTTTATTTAATTGCAGAAAATTGGATTTCAAAATATTCAAAAACAAACCGAGGCCCGGGTTTGGGTACTTTCCTCTATAAATAGCATTTCAACGTTATTTTCACTGACAAACATTGCAAGTCGGGAGGACATACAGTGTAGTAACTGTGTTCTCGATCGAGTACGAAAAGATATTAGACGATGAAAATACTTAATGGAATATCGGGAGTAAAATAAACTCTGACCTTCATTTGTTCATACGCACCTACATAATAATATAAAAAGCAATTTATATATAATTGTGAACAAGAAACGTTTGACATTACATTTCATATGTGAACTTATTTCGTCTCATGCCCCGCGTTGGGCTCCATTTTCAAATTATTTATTTTCATGCTCCATGTTGGGCTAGCTATTTGTGAAATATTTTTAGTCCCTTTTGATATTTTTACAATTGTGGATACTATTGCAACAAACATCTAGTAATATAAAGGGGATTACTTCCACTGCTATCGTTAATATTGTTATTTCTACCGTTGCCCTGCTATGCTCACCAAGTCTTTCAATGTTAACACTAATTTATTAAATTTACTTCCAATTTAATAATGGGTTCGACGTATAACATTACCTGTTGCATTTGGACGTGCAATTCTATACAGAATCACGGTACACGGAAGATCTATTGATTGAAACCAAATATTAGATTGATGGCAACAAATATACATTATAAGCCTTTTTCAACAATAAAAAATTAACATTTATTCTTTTTTATATATAAACGCAGTTTCTAAGTACGTTTGTTGAATTGCGCGGTCGCCATGACTGCATCCCGACGACCCGTTCAGAAAGAGTCAGCGGTGGCAGAGAATCGTGAGAACGAGGAGGGGTAATGGAGAAAGGAGAATGAAGAACGGCGGCGGTACGAAAAGCTAGTAATTTATTTATTTATTTTACGTAAAAAAAAACAGTTAAATCTGTGTATGGGGAGAAGTGAATTCTGTACACGTTTTCAAAATTCTGTGATCCCAACATTAAGTAATATACTACTTGAATTTTGAATTAATTTTAAAAAACGCTCCGATGTAATAAAATATATTTTCAAGGATAAATCGGCAATAAAGTGTGGGCTCTTATCCATGATGTCCTTCGTCAAGGAATAGTACTTCCTGACATGACAACATTGAAACGATAATTTGAATAACTATATTTCCCACTGAATTGTAGAAGTCGTGCACGGATAATGAAATGTCCAGAAGCAAAACAAGGGGCCATCACAGCATTTGCTCAATGGATCAGGGAAATTTGACGAAAAAACTGATCGAGATGGGGGGTCATTGACCCGGAGACTGTAGTACAATACTTGCTACAGGTTGTTTATACACATTTATACAGTTCAAATGGTACATAATGCATTATGTATCATTGTTAAAATTAATGTTACTTTTCTTGTGATGCTGAGTATAGTCTCTAATTGTATAGAAACAGTTATGCAGCAGAAACGATTTCACTTTGGAGTTAAACTTTTCTATTGAATTTAATCGTTTAATGTCATCTGGCAAAGTGTTGTAAAATAATGTACATGTATTGTATGTGAATTTTTTGTAATGAGCTGTTGATACTGTGACCTGATGAATATGATTTCTACGTCCAGTGTTATAGTAATAGACTTCGGCATTTTCTGAAAATATATTCCCGCCCTTAAGCAAGTCATTTTTGACAAAAAGCACTGAGTCGTAAATCAACAGACAAGGTAATGGTAAAATTCCTAGATTAATGAAGAGAGGCTTACAAAAATCACGTGGGTGGGATTTGATTATTATTCGTACAATTCTTTCTTGTAATCTAAAAGACTATGAGAGCTATGTGATGTATTTTCTCAAAATATTATCTCATATCTCAGGCGGGAATGAACATTCGCGAAATATACACGAGCAGTATGATGGCTGACAGAATTTGAAAGAATTCTGAACGCGAAGCATAATGAACTTAATTTTGTGTTCAATTCATTTAAATGGATGTTCCATTTAAGGTTTGACTGAATTGAGAGACTTAAAAATTTTGTTGCCTAAACATCAGCAATGGAACACCGTTCATTTTCAGTGGAGCACAGAATTGTTTATTTGAAATGGAAAACTGCATTAAAACCGTTTTCTTTTCATTTATTATTAATTTGTTATTTCGGAACCAATTTGAAACATATGGTATTGTACTATTTACGGTTTCTTTATTGCAAATAATGTTCATATCATACGCTAAGATAACTGTTCTTCCATTTCGAATCGTGGAAGGCATATCGTTTAACCGGGAGCGGTAGCTCAGTACATCAACTGATGTCACTGCAGCGCCTCTGACCGGGAGGCCCTAGGTTCTTTCGAGTTTCTTTCGTATTTTTTTTCTTTCGAGTTTGCAAACAATGCCATTTTACTGACGCTGGATGCAGATTTTAACATTCAAACTAAAGCCAGGGTTCTTGGCTTCCACCTAGATATACAAGGCCTGCGCACTGGAGTTTTTCAAAGCCGATATGGCGGCTAGAGAAGGCCGACTTGTACGAGTTCACGCGATCCAGTGGTGTACGTTGAGTAGCACGTGTAGATTTCAAGTTGTGGTTATGTAGATGTGGTCTGTTGTTGAAATAGTGAGATTCATAGTGAATAAGGACAGTGTCCCCAGGAGAGGAAATTATGGTAAAAAGTGAAATGTGAAAGTTGCTAAGTTCAGTGTTCACTTTCAGCTTTGTGAATTGCATTTGCAAACGTGATAAATTGAGAAGCATTCAGTGTTCTATTGTGATATTGGACGTTCAGTCTTCAGCGTCAGTCTTCCTTTAAAACATTCATGACAGACTCATGAAGCTATGCCTTCTTTGTTGCCTAATTGTCTTGATTACTTCAATCGCCCAAGCACATCCTACAGAGGAAGTCCTCAAGGTGACAGGTGAAAGTTAAAATGACTCAGATTTCCGAATAGCCCTTTAAAATCAAGGTAATTTAATGTAATCGAATAATATTAGTCCATATTGTTTACATTCAAATTCAGTGATTGTAGTACGCAAATCAGGAAAAAAACTAGAAGTGCTACAGAATGGCACAGACTTTCTCGTAGTAAATTTTTCTAATTCCTTTGGTGCGCACTGCTTCTGTACAGCGTTGTTCTTCCCTGTGAAACCGTACACCCATCCCTCTATATTCCAGAATGTGTACACACCACCGCTTAACTCTTTGTTATGCCTAAATATCTTATGCTCATTCCAAACTTGAGCCAATGAACCTGTCTAATCTCTGGGCTTTGGGATCTTGATTGATAGTTTATGAGTCATACTCATACACTGGATTGTATACAAATTAAATATATTTTCACTCTTTCAAAAAAAAACAATTGCAAAAATTCTGTTCACTGTTCAACATGCAACAACTAAAAACTCATTTACAATGAAAACAACTGAGATGAATCTTCTTAATCACTTTCTCCCACATTCGAAGATAAAGACAGACTCCCAATTGCTAAAGCTTAATCAGTCAGCATGTGGTCTACTCTTCCTACATTAACTTTACCGGTTGTGGTAGCACCAATAATGTCGCCGTACTACACGCCCTCACTCAGAGGCTATTGTGAAATAATCTCGCTGCCGAACAATCCTTCAGTATCCCAAAGTCAACTGGCTTGATCCGATCTCATTATTTTCACAAAAAAAGCACTGGCATAAAGCAAAAATAAACGTCTACTTATCGGTGACGATGTTAGAACGCTGGTAGGCGAAGTCCAGTACGTTCTCGGCCGTTTCCCGGTTCCAAGCAGCGCCTTTCTTTCAGACACCTCCAGACGCACTCGTGGCACCTTCCACTACCCAAATGCCCTCTTGCTCTTCTCTCAAGCTTCTACCCCCCTCCCTACCTTAGTCAAATGAGCGACTACTTAAATGTTCGTCACAGAGCTTACACTGCTTAGCCTAGTCAAAAGTGCAACTAGGTTATATTGTGACTTTGTACGGTCACACCTGGTTGCCAGCTACCATCGATCGCCGCCAAAGTATGCTTTTTTGAACCTTTCTCAACTTTTCGGTTTCCAAATAGTAGAACAGAAATATTATTTTTAGAATATTAAAGAAACGTAAAACCTAGTCCTAAAAAGCAACTTTCATTGAAAAATTTGGAGTCGCCTTTAAGAAAAGGGCGATAAACGTTACTGTAAATGCGAACTTTTAAGCTATTTTTCACGGTAATCTATTGATATTTCGAAAAACTTCATTTGAAGTCATTTAAAGCTCTTTCACCTACAAATGCAATAATGTATACAAATCGATGGAAATGTGCATATTAACGGCGTGAGAGATATTTACAAAAATTACATTTAGGTACGTTTTGAAAAAACAAAAGAATACACCAAAATGGACTTTACGTCATATTAAACAGTGCAATTTGCACGATCCGTTGGAAAATATTGAAGAAAAATTTTGAACCATTTTTGAGAAAATCCCGTTTGAGCATTTCAGAAAATGCGTAAGTTTTTGCTCATTTTAACAGAAAACTTGCGTTTTCGAGAAACTTTATTTGACATTATTTAAAGCACATCTACTCATAAGTACAATAATGTAATTAAATTGCCTCTAATGTTAATATTACCGACTTGAGAGAGAAGTCAAAATAATTACGTTTTTGTAATTATTGTAACCACAAATGTAAAGAAAAAATTTGGAGCCATTATTGAAAAAATCTTGTTTTGTTATTTTTCAAACTTTCAAAGCTTCAACTAGAGCTAGATGGACAGGGGTTTCTTCAATTTCAAAAAGATTGTACGTGTAGTTTATACGCTAGGTTTGTTCACATACAACAAACGGACGGACGGACGGACGTTTTGCTTCCAATTGGTTTTTCGGCATCAAGGACCCACAAAGCAGGGATTCTTGCTACACCACGTGTTATGGGATTTTTTTCTTAAATTAGCAACTGGGTATATCCACTTTCTTGTTTTCAGGGCCCGGCAATGATTTTTTTCTGTCAAAAATTCGCCGTTTTTTACGCAGCATTACATAAGTTTCTCTATGCTACGTATACGAGAAAGTAATATATCTTGTTTGAACAAAAGTTCCACCCAACGAATTAGCCTTCCCAACGAATTCTATGCAAAAATATTAATAACAGCTAATAATCAACATATTTCAACATTTTAACATAAAATAATAAGTATTTTGAAAATTTACAATGAAACAATTTAATACGAATTTGTCGAGCGCTTTTCGGAATAAATCCTGTCGGTTTAGAGCTTATCGCCATCATTACAGACGGAGTAAGAATTCACCTACATCGTTTCTACAATGGAAGGACTCGTTGATTCTTCCGGATCAAGAAGTCACCAAAAGGGTATCCACAGGTGAACACGGTTCTGTCCATCTGAGCATCTGCCAAAACGTATGCAAATGCAGTCCACAGCGCGGGCGAACCCATTCGCTCTGTGCGCACGCTGCCAACGAAACAGAGTGCTCGGCGGGAGTGTGCGGCTAGATGCGACTAAAACGCTTTACGGGAGCCTAAATGCACAATCCGCCGGACTTGTAGCGAAAGCTTATCAGAACCCATCTGGTGACACGGCACACACGGAGATTGACGTCAAAACGCCATCCGTTCAGCTATGTTGGTGGAGCAGAGTATGTACCTAAAAGATACACGATCAGAGATGACTTTTCGTGTGCCTGGCTTTCATCTGTATTCAAATGATTCATTTTGCCTGATGGTTTCTTCATGTAAGTGAATTTAAAAATATCTCAAAATGTAATGATCCTTAATTCTGTAAATATTAGCAAGATCTAAAAAGAATATTGCTGGCTATAAAAATTCAAATTCCTAAGCAAGAAATGAACTGTGATGTAAACTCTTTTAGTGACTTTCTCTTTAGTGACTGACTCTCTTTTAGTGACCTTAATTCTGTAAATATTAGCAAGATCTAAAAAGAATATTGCTGGCTATAAAAATTCAAATTCCTAAGCAAGAAATGAACTGTGATGTAAACTCTTTTAGTGACTTTCTCATTTGTCAATCTGAATCTAGAAGTTAAGATTCATTTAAAATAAGAATTTCTAGAGTGATAAATAAAAATCTAATGTTACTTTAAATTTAAATGAAATCGATAGGTAAAATCGATATAAAATCACGATTAACTAAAGGGAGTTCTTAAAAATTATCTAAGCTCCTTAGCCAAGAAGTACATTTTCCCCACTTTTTCTTTAGTATTTCTTTCGTTATCTGAGAGGTGTCTAAAAAAATAGCGCTGGATGTTATTCATTTATCGAGTAATAAATTTAATTTACAATCAGATAATTTGTTGAATATTTCTAAAAAGAACCGTTTTATATAAATTGCATATTCAATGAAGTCCGATGGTCTATCACTGATTACAATGTTTGGAGGAATTTAGGGTCTGCAAAGTCAACTAAAGGAGGTGTGCTAAATAATGTTCAATTCGCTGCAAGATAGGCAATATGACATACATTGGACGTTTTCTTCACATAGAGTATGCGAGTAGGTAAGCAGTCAGGGAAATATAATTGATATTCTTTCTCAATAGCCATTTATTTTATAGTAGTTTTACTTTCTCGCAAAGTATATACATAATATAAAGTTATGTAAAGCTGCGGTGAAAAACCTCCAATTATCGGCAGAAGAAGTACATACCGAAAAAAGTGAATATTTCTCTTTCCTATAAATATAGTAAAGTACCTGCTCTAACAATACGTGTAGTCATAATCTACGTCTCGTGAGTCTTTGATGCCGAAAAACTGCGAAAAACGATCGATCTGTCTTCCATATTGACTCCTTGAATTTTGCTTTTGGGGGAGTTCAGTCTCAGCGACACTTTCCAAATTTTCTCAAATAATTGCTCCAAATGTTATATTCAATTTTCTTCTCGGATAGTACGAAGTACACTTATAAAAATGGTTCCAAGCGAATACTTTAAACATTAAAAAAACTAAATATGGACTAAAAAAACTAAAGTATATTCTGTTAATAGACCGCTACCTTTGCATGTGAAATTCTGAAAATTTGAAACCAACAGAAGTATTCCTACTTACCGTACCGAGAAATTGTTGAATGTAAATTTTCTCTTAAATATGTTCGAATTTCTTCCTACACATTCACATCACAGAGTAATCATCCAAAACAAACCTTGACATTTGGCAGCTTCAACTCCATCATATCCCGAAGCTGCCTGCCACCGGTCGCACCTAACGGCCGCGGGATTACCCCAAATGACACATCAATCGCCTGCCAATGGGGCCACCTGCAAAATCGACACTCGGGCTTATTTACAACGACGCGGCGGGACGCCGCAGCTAATTAGCTAATTAGCGGCCGGGCGTCGTCCCAGGGAGCCGCCGGTGCGCGGCTCAATCGCACATTAATAACCGAACGCGCGCATTAGCGCAACGACTCGACGGGGCCGTGAGTCAGCGGCGCCTGGACGCACGGCCCCCTGGAGACCCAGCGGCCCGCGGGCGGCGCCGCTCCACTCCGCGCAGTGCGGCTCGCATTACGTATACACGACCACCTCGATCGCCACAACCAGTCCATCCACCGGAGAAGAATATTACACTCGCACACTGCCTCTGAGTGCCACTCTTAAAATTACAAGGTGCGGTGAAAAGCAACAGGTACTACATACATTTTTGTATTATTTACATGTTTTGCATTTTCGAAAATTCAGAGTTCAATGAAAATTAGACCTGCGCCATTTTTAAGAGGCATTTGGTATAACCGAGATAAAATTTCAAGAATAAATTTGGAGAAATTTCAAGAATAAATTTGTTTAGGAACATTTGTTATATATTGCCCACATTTAAGTAAAAAAATGGTGAAAACTACTCGTTTTTCAAAAATTGTACAAACCCCTTTCGTAGATATTATTTTTTTTAAACGGATTTCATTCAGGACAAAATCCCTAACAACAGTATTGTAGTTTCGCACTGTTAAGTTTTTGAAAATAACGAAGAATTGAAATTCGAATTTGAAGAATCGAAATGCAGAGTTTAACAGTAAATGGAGCCTTCATCATTTTTAAGAGTCCTTTGCTCCATCCGAGGAAAACTGAATCAAAAAATTTGGAGCCATTTTTGAGGAAATTTTGAAAATGTTAAGGCTTCATGAAAAGTACCCCGGAAATCAAAATATCAATTTCAAATTCGCAGGACCCCGAGTTAGGCCAATATGATTGTAAAATATCAGTTCGAGAGAAAATCGTCCGAACGGTGTAAGCGCCAAGGTTAACCACAAACAAAGGCACGCACGCACAGATATTTAGTCATTTTTCGATGTCGAGGAAAACAAAACAAAGTCATTTATTCGTTACTAGAGCGCGGCAACAAGAGTTTTTTCTGGCGAAAATTCGCCTTTTTTTGGCGCGTGATTACATAACTTTCTCTTCTTACGAAGAACTTCGTAAGGCGAGAAAGTAAAAATTGAATCGGTTTTATTTAGGAAACAATTATTTAAAAATTACCCACATTTACACTACTCCTATATTCGAAAAATTGTAAATGACCTTATTTCAAGATGTCTTTAAAAAAAGATTTCTTTCAGGAAAAATTCTTTGTCTTCAATACTGAAATTGTAAGAAGGCACCGAAAAAATTTCAACTTTTGAAATTTTCGAAATATTAGGGATTTTAACGAAAATGAGACCTGCACAATGGTGCAGGTCTCATTTATCTCAGGATATTTAAGATAATGATCTTAAATATCTTTGACGCTGTGTTTAAAATGTTTCTTGTCAAGCTCCTCGGTGGGCTAGTTATTTGTGAAATTTTATAACACTAAATTATTTACTTTTACTTCCAACTTAACCACGGGTTCGACGTACATCATATTACTCCTTACCTGTTGCATGTGGACGTGTAATTCTATACAAAATTACGATTCCTGGAAGTTCTATTGATTGAAATCAATTATTAGATTGATGGCAATTACTAGAAATTATCAGTCTTGTCAAACAATAAAAATTTAACATTTGTTTTCATAAACTATGCATTACAATTCTATTAATTTTATGTAAATTTATTTTCACTATAAAACATTAAAACATCGTACGGATTTGACTATTCGTAAGCTTACTAAAATATCTTGATCGCTGGCTACTCGGCTGACAAACAGAATGTTGTTCATGGAATCCTTGGTGTACCAATTCTCGCGACCTTTCAAGAATTAAAAGAATATTCTAGAATGTCCTCAACGATTGCTATTAATAGGACTTAATATTGCCACCCACAAATTTAATTTGCAATCACGACTTTCCCTATCTGTGTTTCGTATGAAACACCTACTCGCGACTGACTATATTCAGCTACTTATTTAAAAAATCCTTCCTTCTACGGAGCTACCCTAATATGCATCTCCTCAAAACATGGAGTCTATTTATTTCAAACTTCCAACTATTACATTAAAAAAATTCCCAATTATAATTTAATATTACAATTTACACAAGACCAAGCTCTCAGACCTCAAACTAAACTTGAATTACCGACTCACTATCATTTACATAATGCCCAGCCTATGCCAAAAATCCGACCTCTTACGTGTGTTCGCTACAATAATATTCTAGAGAATGATCCCTTACGTCTTTCTAAAAAGATCACGGCCATCCAATGCCCTCTTCACACCTTAAGCAGATAATGTGTTCGGGGCCGTGTCCATCTGCACATCTTTATGACACCGAGCATGGAATATTAAACTTTGTTGATCCGTTTTCCCAACAACGCGTGTTCTTTGACTTCCGAGTTTGCAAAGAATGCTGATATCATTTAAACTAAACCCAGGGTTCTTAACTTGACATATGTGGGGACAATGTTTAATAAAAAAATTGGACCCATTTTTGAGAAAGTTTTGAAAGAGTTTTGTTGAATATAAAGCAACACCCAAAATCAAAATATCCGGTTCAAACTCAAGGGACCGCGAGTTCATTTAAATCGATCTGGGAATTTCATTTTTGGTGAAAATCGGCTCAAAGTTTTAGGTGCTGGTGCGTCTCCGTGATAACAAGCAATGGATTTATAGACTTATCATGTTTGTCCGGTAACCCTCTTACCTGACTTGAATGTATTTTGTTTTTTAAATACAGAATTGTAATCGGCCGGAGCACCAAAGAGAGTTATCATGATAGTCAACCTGCTTAATATAATAATATGATTTGCATTCAGTAAAAGTTGAAGGAATTATAAAAGTTTTTTCCTAGGGATTTTATCCAGGCAAGATGTTATCCGGTTACCCTTCACGTCCCGATGGGACGCACATTCGACCATACATTTTACGCCAACACACTCCAAACTCCTCTGCTCTGAGGTCAGCAGAACGCGAGGCCCTCTGCAACACATACATGACAGACCAGGGACAAGCAACCATGCCCAAGGCGGGACTCGAATCCGCGACCCTTCGGATTGAAGCGCTGAGTCGGTACATGCACTTAGCCACCTCGGCCATCCCGGTCGGCATTACAAAATGTTAAAATTGAAAAAATTGAAATATGCACAAATGAGAAAAATAAGTGATGTTTAATAAACTAGATAAATTGAATGCAAATTCTTTTAATGAAAATCTGTTGAAATTTCAAAAAAGGAAATAATTATTTTATAACTAGAATTGCATACACAGAATCAATGCAAAGTTTGTCAAATTAAAGCATGAATATTAACTCTTACAAATAAAATATTACACATTTAAGAGCATGTAATATTTGTGATAGCAGAATTAAATCACACAAGAATTATTATAAATATTCAAAAAGTAGCAAATGAAAGTTAACAAAGAAAGAGAAGAAAGTCTAAAAAAGAGGATTCAAAGAATCTTTGAATAAACGACATTTCTCAGCACTTAAGTAAACGAAGCAAATTTCACACGCCATTAAAGTGAATCACTACTTCTCGTGATTGAAATAGTACATAAAAATTAAAGGGTAGATCACGACATTTTGATGATAATGATCTATTAACACAGGCTGGCAAATGTTTATAGCAATAACGCGAATTGTTCAACGTTAACAGCACTGATCATTTTTCATATGCACCCTTGAACAAATTTGCAGTTGTTAGCATACCTCGTTGTTGACTGGATGAAAATGACATTAACAAGAATCATGAAGGCATCTTACAACTTACGAGAAGAGTTGACGTTGCTCTCGTTTCGTATAGCAAGGCCATGGTCCAACGTGGCGTTTCATTATGCAGCACACCAAACACAATTTGTCTTGATTAATTAGTAATAAACACGGCACAATTAAAAACAGCATTGTTTGTGGGGTTCGACGTTGCTAGTCACCGATTACATTAGATACGATGAATGGCGACGGATTGAAAAGTAAATCGAATTGCTACCTTTATTGTTGAACGGCGCTCAGCAACTGTCGACGCCCCCCCCCCATGTAGAAAGGCGCCAACCTTGCTGTGCAAGGATGCCAACGTTTTCTCTGTAGTGACGATAAAGAATGTAAGGATTTGAAGGAAACGCAGCTGGCGCTAGCGTTGACCACAGACATGGACAGGCGGACACACGTTTTGCCAGAAATCTATGCTTCGGTATCAAAAAATCACAAAACATGGATTCTGACTATACATTGTTTTGAAGGAAGAATTTTACCACTTGTGTATAGCAACAATATATATATATATATATATATATATATATATATATATATGTATAATTTATTAAATTATATAATAATAAATATTATAATTAATATTTAGACAATTATATATACTGTAATTTAATATATAGCAGTAGAAAACGTTTTTCTGTTAAAAATTTGCCGTTTTCCGGCGAACGATTACACTACTTTTGCTTCCTACGAACTAGGGGCGAGAATGTGAAAACTAATGAAATGGTTGACACTGACGGAGTTTTAACAATTAGTCAATATTGGGTTTCAACTTCGTTAACATCAATCGCCGATCACCTCTTTCAGTGAAGTGGAGTCTATTCCTCTTCTGGATAGTAAATTAGCTATTGCAATGACATCCACGTTTATCCCAAGAGGATGAAGGAAATGCCATGAAACATTTTTGAATTATTGCCCACAATCCAGTATTGAGAGCTGGTATTGGTTTTTGAAAAAAAAAAACTCGCTATCCATGTTTGACTTGTATTTCATGGTTAGTTGTATGTCCTACAGTTCTCTATCCTGGTTGATTGATTGATTGATCAATGATTTCTGGCTCTTCAGCTGCTAAAGTCATTTGTCCCGTAAGTGTATTGCAAGTTTTTATCGCTGGAAGTGCCGGTGATCTTCCCTGCTGGATGGCAAGATTCAGCGCCGACTTTCCGCCGACTAGCGGGGTTTTCTCCAATCAGATACCACCCACCAGCGGGGAAGATCCCCAATCAGGACAAGCTCTAAGCTCGCGGTCGGTCCATTGCCCGTTTTTTAGGCTAATGCTCCGGCATTCACCTGGTGATGATAGAAGAAACCACGGAAAACTACCGCTCAGATCAGCCGGCCGCTATAATTCTCCTCCAGACAGCGGCTGGATTCGACCTAGCAATGTAGCTATGTTGCTAGGTTCGACCTAGTAACGTGAAAAATCCCGACATCGATGGGACTCGAACTCAAAGACGTACCGTTCGGAGATGCAGTGAAATATGCCGGCCACACTTAGCAAGGGCAAGAATACCACACTTAGCAAGAGCCGTACTGGCAACAATAGTTCTCCGGAAACGTCGATGCAGTGACATTATCAAGAGTTAATTCGTGCCTTGTTTAACACTTAGGGAAAATACTGTATTATTGGCAACGTTCTTTAATGTTGTCAGGAATGCTGAGTTGAAGTTCAACAAAAAATACATTAATATTGTGCTATGAGGAACTTGTTGACTTTTAAATTTTATCTATGGAACAGAATGCAAAATAACATTTAAACTACACACAATGAAGGAAGATATGTGACATTGGAAGGTGAATAGAATAATACGCGTTTAAACAAAAGTCCATAAATATTACATTTTACATTACATTTGTGGTTACATTTTTCATTACATTTTTCTTACATTTTACATTTTATATTACATTTATCTCGTCATAATCCTCCTCATTTTTCCTTCATCTTAATTGTCTCCTTTATCCACTCTTCCTTCTCCTAACTCACTTTCTTTTCTCTTTTCTTCTCATCTACATATTCTTCTCCCTTTCCATCTACTTCCATCTCTCCTCCTTTTTCATTCCTTCCTGTTTATTCCCTATCCCTTCGAGCACGTCCAGTTGAGTCGTTTTTCGCTCATGTTTGTAGGTGAAGACATGAATGATTTTCATGATGATGGATGAGAGCAGTGGATGAAACTGGGGGCGACGGGTAAAAGGGGGAAAAGAAACTAATTCCCTGCGTAAAAAGAACTCATCAATCGCCGCTTCGCATCCGCGCGACCGCCGGGCGGGTATTTGCCCCGCGCCGTCATTCACGGGGAGTCAATACGCTTCATTGAGGCCGAGCGCGAGCGTCGTGCAGATTGACTTCAAAGGCAGCACAGCGCTGCGCCGCGCGGCGTCAACCGCGCGCGCGATTCACGCTGCATGGACCGCGGTTTGCGCGCGAGCACTCCGCGCCCACGGTGGAACCACGTGACGAAAGGGCGGCCACAACTAGAACTGATAATGATGAAACATAGGCTGTCTCATAATAAGTTTTTTCTTAATAAAAGTTCCAATAATTCCTTTTTATAGACAGTCACAAACTATTTATTAAAACAAAATGATTATTCCGTTACAATGGTATCTTGAAACAAGGTTGCCACGCTGATTCTTGTTTCAAGATACCATTGTAATGGAATAATCTTTTTTTTTAATAAATGGGTTTGTGACTGTCTATAAGAAGGAATTATTGGAACTTTTATTAAGATAAAACTAATAATAATAATAATAATAATAATAATAATATATAGATAATAATAATAATAATAATAATAATAATAATAATAACGGCTGGGTTAGATTACCGATGACTCTGCAATGTCTCTGACCGGGAAGTACTAAGTTTCGAGTCCAGATGGTGGCTGAATTTTGACACTAGTATAAGTAGGTCGAATTCAGCCGCTGTCTAGAGGAGAATTTCAGTGGCCGGCTGCTCCGATCAGTAGTTTTTAATGGTTTCTCTAATCAATACCTGGCAATGCCGGAGCAGTGCCCTAACAAACGATCCACGAACCGCGCGCGATCTTACCTTTCTCTTCCTCGTCGTATCCTCACTCTTACTTTCACACACTTATACTTGCATGCTCCACACTACGTCACTTGTCGGAAGACCGGTCGGGAGCTTAGAGCTTGTCCCTTCTGGGTCGGTACCCCAATTGTGGAGATACGTACAAAGAAACTAGTGGTCCTACAACATCACGTACTTTCTTGTTTCTATTTTGACTCAAAATTACGCGAAAAGTACTAAAAATTAGAATATGACCTTATTTCAAAATCTATCTTTAAGAAACATTTATTTTATGGGGAAATTTCTATCTTGAATATTTTAGTTGCAGAAAGACTCCGAAAAAATTGTGAACTTTTGCAAATTAAAAAAATAAGTTTTTAACGAAAATGAGACATGCACCATTCTCTTAAACGGCTTTCACCCTATATAAAAACAAAATTTCATCAAAATCGATGAAGACATTTTTTTGAAAATTTGAAAATGTCCCAAAGGTTTCGTGTAAAGAACCCCTCAAAACTAAAATATCGGTTACAAATTTAAGGGGCCCAGACATCAGCCAGATCGATTGGGGAATATCAACTATGGAGAAAATCGGCTGAACGGTTTATCCGCTAGTGTTGTTTACATACGAACAGACATTTTGCCATCATTCAATTTTTCGGTAACAAGGACCCACAAAACATGGATTCTGGATACATTACGTGCTAGACGATATTTTTTCTAAACTTAGCAACTGGATATAGCCACTTTTTCGTTACCAGGGCCCTGTAAGTGTTTTTCGGCCGAAAATTCGTCGTTTTTTCCGGGCAGCATTACGTAACGTTCTCTCTACTCGGTAGCGAGAAAGTAAAATGAACCTACCAGTGTTAACAAATATCTACAACATTCCAAAATACAGACATTTCTACGGTTTCGCTCACCATACTAGTGCTGCTTCGTCACCCATGTGTAATTTTAATTTTAAAAATCGTTAATAATCGTCGTCGAAAATCCCCGTTTGAATTTTAATTGTGAGTCATTAAAGGCGGACGGGTGGGTGGACGCGTGTGGCAGATGAAGTGTTTCGAGAATTTGAATCCTCAACAACAAATATAACTGCGTTATCAAGCTTTAGTACTTAAGACTTTATCACTTGAAACTACAGCTAGTTAATGGCCTAATTATTGTTCGTATCACATATCAAAAATGTGCCCAACAACTATTCATGTTTTGTTTATTGAATTAATAACCCAAGGTATTTCTTTTCTTGTAATCAATTAACAAAGGAATAACTTGATTAAATCAATATTTCTTCTTGATTGTCAATATCTGTTTACAAATAAAAGTATCCAAAGTTTTTTATGACAATCATTTATTTCAACAATTGCACAACGTTTCGTAACTCGTTTTGTTACATCATCAGGTGCTGAACTTAGTGAAGGGAACGCTATCCCATTCTATTATCACTGCAGCAGAGCTTTCAAGGAAACATTATGAAATACCTCACTCTCACTCAGTTGATACCACCCAATAACTGATTCCATTGTTGTGAATAACTTGATTCCATAACAAATGTTATTGGTTATTGAGTCATTGGAGGTTTTGGGTGACTGACTCTTTCGCCTCTGCATCACACTGTGGGCCGACGTTCCGGGGCCACCGCAAGCGACGGGCCTTCACCTGAGCCCCGAGCGAGCGAGCGCGCGGGCGGGCGGGCGGGGCGGGCGGGCGGGCGCGTGTGGGAGATTTGAGAGGGCTGCGAGTGGCGTGACGTAATCGCGACTGGCGTGAGCGACCGCCGCTGCCACCACGCGTCGCTGCAGATACGCCACCGCCTGCGCGCGACCTGGAGCAGCTTCTGTGGGCTTCATTGCCCCGCGCGATGGAGCTGTGCTGATGTAAACGTTGCAGTCTTCTGGGATTCAATGGACCTCTGCCTCTTTTCCCCAGCGGCTCGTTCCTCAATAACCATATTTGTTCCCAAGTCCTACTTCAAACCTCCTCTATATCTCAGTCTACCTTTAACGGCTTGCTCTCCTCTAGTTGCCCCTGTTGGCGGTGCTCAACTCTATTTGATTTCCACTGCAGCTTTGGTTCTTACTGAACTGATCTTACTACACACACTCATGTACATCTTCTCAACGTTCGAGCTGTCAGCACTTCTCTTCGTGATTTCTGTCCACAGATTGAGCTTTAGGTATCTCCAAAATTATGCAAGTTATGTGCCTATCTCGGGTGTTTCTTTATTCTCTATTTTTCATTTATTCCGTTTACGAAAATTACTTCTAATTTTATTTTCATTCTCTTCAATCCATTTCATTTGAAAAGCTAATCACGTTTCCATCACAAAAGCAGCCTCTCGTGTGTCATACCACTTTCTCTTACACATTTGATGATCTCCAAAAATATTTTCTGCATTTAAAATGTCTGCCTACCACTTCCTGTCTTGTTATGTGTGATCTACTTGATCCACTTTTCATCCAACACACGAGTCCAAAATACCGTTTCACATCATTACTGAAAACTTTTGACCGTTTCCATAGTTCCCATCTCGGAGAGCAGTTTCCTTGATAACCTCACCCTTTCCTTGCCTCTCATCCTCGCTTTCGCTGCTCCCCACCCCCACCCCTCCCCCCGTAACCCTCCTCCGCTCCCGCCTCTTCATCCACACACGCACCTCCCCCACTCCGGCGACCTTTCCAATCGTTTCGTCCTTCTTCACATCCCCCGCCGCCCCCGCCCGCCCCGCCCTGCCTCCAGCCCTTGCGTCGCCACCGCCGCCGCCGCCCCCGCCCGCCCCGTCCTGCCCCCCCCATGGGCCGCCGCCGCCGCCGCCCCCGCCCCCAGCCCGTGGGCCGCCGCCCCCACCCCGCCCCGCCCCTCCCCGCCCCGCCCCCGCCCGCCCCGCCCCGCCCCGCCTCGCCCCGCCTCCAGCCCGTGGGCTACCGCCGCCGCCGCCCCCGCCCCGCCCCGCCCCCAGCCGGTGGGCCGCCGCCCCGCCC